>BEWF01000198.1:0-120586 GCA_002583695.1 Pleurotus salmoneostramineus
CTTGGAGGATTTTCGGGGGTCCTCCTCGGGTTTCAATCTGGGTTGGTCCTATGCCTTCTGTTCCTGACTTTGTTCATTCAAATCGAATGTCTACGCGCCTTGTATCCGTCTATTCTGTCCGCCTCACCACCACCACCACCTAGCACAAACTCAACTGCATCCTCGCACAGAAATACGAGCTTCGTCTAAAGAATTCAAAGTCTCGACGTGACAAGGTCCTCTTCATATCGTCTTTCCAGTTTCTCTGTCTTCGCTCTTCGTACTTCGCTGCTTCTCTTTCATTCCTTGTAATCGATTGTTCTACGTCGTTCGCCTCAGCTCCTTGCTTCCCGCCCGTCTGCTCTCGCTTTCCTTGGTGTGGGCTGTCTGCTCTTTGTCGATCTCCTGTATTGAAACCTTCTGGACACTCGGGCTGATTATCGGACTCGGACTCCTTTAACATTTGTAGAGTACATGGCTTCGAATAATGCATACCCAGTCAATAACAGATTTTATAAGATAGAGCCAAATGGTCAAGGAGAACTGTAACACTCAATGCCAGACTCCGCGCAAGTCAAGATCATGGTGCACCTGGAGCATTCTCCATCTGTGCAAGTAACTCCTTCGCAATCTCTGAGCGAGGCTCTATATGACACTCGAAAGGTTTTGGACGGCTTCAAGATGCATTGAGTTTCGGATGTCTGTTGGAGTCGGACAGTGATGCGCGGATGACTCACCTTGTCAAGCCCACGTCAAATGCTTCATCTACTGAGAATTCATTTCCGTCATCATCTTGGGCTTTGGAAACTTGCATCGTCGCAAATATCGTCGCAATAGCAATCCATATCGTCGCGCTACCTAGGTGTCTCCCAGGACACGTCCTGATAAAAACCATTCATTTCAGCCCTTGACAGCCTCAAAAAGAGAATTGGGAGGTATCCTACCGTCGACCGAATCCAAAGGCTGGCTCGAAGAACGGTTCTCCATTACCACCTTCGGAGATAGCGAGATAACGGGTTGGATTGAACTTGGTTGGGTCGGTGTAGACGCTCTCATCCATGGCCATCGACCTTGCACGAAGTCAATCGGGAGCTCTGAGAGGGGAGGGTAGCGGTGATATAAGATGAACTCACTCGACGTTCGGGAATATAAATGAACCTTTGGGTATGCGCATACCTTTATACGTATCCTCTTGTCTTGTACGATGCGGAACGCCTGTGTTCCATTGTTACTACCGGTACAGACGGCCAAGTGAGGCAAACGTACCCACGGGGGTGACAGGATGCCACCTAGAGCCAGTGTCAGTGTACTTGGTGAATGCGCAAATAAGAGATACAAGTACCTTAGGAGTTCTTGCAATACAAGTTCAGTATACGGCAGCGAGGCTCGGTCTTCAAATGTCGGCAAGCGGTCCTTCCCCATTACCTTATCTACTTCTCCTTGTCCAGCCTTCTGTACTTCAGGGAACAGCAGCAGGACAAGGACAAATTTAATCAAGTTGGAAGTGGTCTGGAAGGAAGGATGTGAGTGAGCTATTGGGTACGTACATCGATATTGACGATCGACTGACGGTTTCGGCACCGGCTGAGTGAATGACGGCAGCGGCGGTGCGTATATCCTCGCGATCCTCTGCTGTAGGAGGATGTCCGAGAGCATCTATTTGTGAGGCTATGAACGATGGAGTCGTGTCTCCGTTCGCCTAAGGAGACAACAGTAAGCTACCAAGCTTGAATTTATAGAAAACAGAGCAGCTACCAATTTTTCAGTCACCCAGTTATAAGGCTCTTCTATGAGTCGTCTAACCGCTGGCCTACCGGCACGGGCAACGTTCGCATAATGCGTCCCAGGAAACCAGGATGGGAAGAATCTGACTAGGAATAGGATGAACGGATCAGTGGAGAACGGTAATCATATCTGAAACTTGGAGACGAACAAACAGGGAAGTAATCGAGGAACGTTGAGGCCGGCATCCCGCACACTTGAGTGACGGTAACGGCTTCTTTTATCAGTCTGAGATAGTCGTCATCGTCTGAAACGACTTGGTGGCCATACGCAACTCGTAAGGCAACAGCCGTCGTGTACCTAGAAGAAAAAAGTCAGAAAGATACTCACAGGGTAAGTATTCTCCAAAGGTGCAGTTACCTGCTGAAGAGATCGGCAACATTGCGTTTGCTTTCCATGAGCTCTTTGGCCAGGATGTGGACATTCTGGATCTGCGCTTTCTGGAATGCAGAGCACGCTTGAGGCGAAAAGGCTAATGCCTTCCGTTGCTTCCTGAGTTGGGGCCCATATGGTAGGAAAACAACGTCCGGTTCCCATCCAATGCTATGTTGCCTTCAATAAGTCTGTTCTTGAAGACAGAGATGGGAAGAGAATGTCGTACAGTTTATACGAGACGGTTACGGGTCGATCGCTGTAGACCGCACTGCGCTTATCGAGAAGGTCACTGATAGTTTCCTTGGAGTTTAGGAAGATGTAAGGTTGACTAAAACAATGAAGGTATAAGATGTCACCTAGAGACGGATCAGATGACGTATTGGAATCGGGCAAAGGTGACAGAAGATTCATTCTTACTACTATACTTCTTGGCCCACTCGTATATTTTTGTAGGTAACCCAACCCAAGGAATTATGTTGAAATGACCGAGGATGGGTCGTCCCTGTGGTCCTGGAGGGAATGGCTCATTGAAGGCTTGAATTACAACTCGAAAGCCGACAAAGCTTAGCCCTGTTGCGAGTAAGACTAGCTGCGTTGTTGATGCGGTGGGCATTGGGGCAACCTCTCGTAGCAAGTTTGCGAGTACCCTTCCAATCCTCACATGGGCAATGACTCAATGGCTTCGCTAAGGAACCGACAACTGTCGACGTCAAGAAACACAACCAAACTGGGCTTCGTTCCTGTCCCACGATTAGGGCCAGCGCTAGGGGACAATGCGTGCATGTAAGATGAAGCAGATCCAAGGAGATTCAAACGCGTGTTAAATTAGACCAATTGATATGCTTTGGACGGGGATTTGAGATATAAGCAGATTGAGACATATCATAGAGATGGCGCATCGTCGGGCGACCGTGGGGACAATTCCAAGGGAGGTCCATGGTGCCCATGTGTTGCACGACCTATGACGCTGTCAGATATGACTATGCCACAGTGGAATCAGAGACGTACAGTGGTCATTTGTTTCTTTGTTAGTGGCATACCGACCATTATACTCTTCCGACATGCGCGCGAGGCAAACATTGAGCGGACTTTAGAACATCGAACCATCTGGCCACTCGGTCGCTCATGCAGAAGGTGAATGAGTTCCTCCAGGTCTGGAAAATGTATCAGTAAGCGTATCAGTTGATGGCTTTTGAGGTGAAACCTTTTATTCCGAAGGAGGTTCCTTTGCTCACGGGCTGAGCAAGAAGTTGAAGGCGCTTCCGTGAAGTCATGTCATCTCCATCGTCGCTCTCCGGCGAGACAAGGACATCGAATCCATTGCTCTGAAGGATATGCATATTTTCGACGGCGATCAACTCATCCGCAGCCGTGAGTTCGAGGTCTATCGGCCTTGAAAGTAGATAGTTGAATAACCCAATCAAATACAAACGGGATGGATAGATGAACTCACTTCAGCAAGGATTGAGATTTGATTTTGGTCGTCTGCTGGAGTTGCTCAAAGTTATACTTCTCATCAGCTGCGTGTTGATCAACAATGAACAGGTCGTCCATCGGAGCACCAGCCGGATTATTGTCATCGTCAACGCTGCGCTTTTGTCGCCGTACGATGATGAATCCCAAGTTAAACTGTCCAAGGATATCCATCCTTGCAAAATCAGACTTCTCGATAACTCGAGTAAGCGTTCGGATAGCCTTAGCTTCGTCCTGGGTACTTGATATACCAGGAATATCCATGGGATGATCATGGGATGGAGGGGATAAAATGTCTTCAAAAGAATTGACGGGGTCGCGCCTGAGGTTTGCCCAGACACCGGTGATATGCGTGATGTCAAATCGCAAGGTGATATCAGTCTCGTTATCCGTGCTTCTGATCACCTCAGGCCGAGGTATGGGGGCAGATGCCACTGAGGAGGTGAGCGACGAACCAGGAGCAGGGATCGTAGGGATGTCATCTTCGAATAAATCATCGCCGGTGAGATCTACGAGCTCCTGGGAAGGCGTGTTAGAAGTCACGAGAGGGAGGGTCGGAGTTGCGCTCCTGACAGAGGCTTCATCATCGCTTCGATGGTCACTTGGTATCTCAGTGGTGTCATCGGGCGAGTCCACTTGTTGAATAACCTCTTCATCAATCGGGTCATCATCCGATTCTTCTTCTAAAGGCGCCTGGCTCCCTGGCAGAGCGAATATCTTCAACTGTGACGCTAGCCGCTGTGGTGATCTGACACTGGTCTTTTCATAAACTTGAGATTTGGCGCGAAGTGGCCTTGGTGGAGGAGGCTCGTCGACATCCATTTCTTCTCTGGTAGTGGTCGCGTCATCCTGACCAACTTGTCGTAGAGATGATTCGAACATGTCCACGATCTTGCGCTGGACCCCTTCGGACCGTCGTTTCTTCCTTGGGGGTTCGTCCTCATCTTCAGGGACTTCACGATGTCTATCAGGGGTCTTAGATGGTTGAGTCCAAGCCGCTCGAGTTGTATCAAGAACGACAGATACCGAGTCGTCAGGATCCTCACCATCAGAGTCGGCGTCGAGAAAGAGTGACGTCGATTGTGTCTGGTTGGGAGGCTCAACAGGAGGACTTGAGGGAGACACGGCGGTGGGGATTGTGTCATGGTCATCAATTTGCATAGGTGAGCTGGACCGCGCCCCGGACTCTGAAGGCCCAAATGAAGATGATTTGAGCTCCTCTTCTTCCTCAATGGGTTGGGAATTGGAGGCGGAAGACCTTCGCAAAGGAGTTGAGGGTAGAGGTTTTTGTGTCCGTGGTTGACTACCATGCAGATCAAAGGTTGAACGTGAAGGTGAGAAAGTCTCCTCAAGCGAAGTTCGGAGGGCAGAAAGGAGATTGGCTTCGTTGTGCACGAAGATGGTACGCTTATCTGGTGAGACATTAACATCATATGTATCTGATGGCCAAGCATCAATGACAAGAGGATAACAACAGAGTCTGGGAGGTTACCTGGTGGAACGATGAAATCGGCGATTATGAATGGAGACTGGGTTGCATTGAAAGAACGGTAGACTTCATTGAAGGTTTTCTGAATCTAGAAGCATGGGAGTGAATAGCTTCGAGGCTCGTCATGATTAAAACATACCTTGGTAAGGTTGCATGGTCTACCATTGACGTAGAAGAATTGACGATCCGTACCGCTCCGCCCATGGTTAGGTGAGAATTTGGATATCAATCCTTTCACGCTGATGCGAACACTAGAAGGCCGAGCGAGATTTTCATCACCAGTCAATGTAGTTAGTCGTTTCAGGGCATGCTTGTCTTTCTCAACATCGAAAGCAATATCTAGATCGACGACATTGTCCAGGGCCTTGTTGCCCCACAAAGCAACGGTAGCCACTCTTGGTGTAGATGAACCATTGGTGCGAAGCTGCACAGATTTGGACCTAGAGGGCAAGATAGCAGGGATTGCCTCTTCTTCGGAACGTGCATAAACTTACCCGGAATCGAGAAGGTTGCTTGCTGACAACCTGACAGGAGGGTGCTGCCCATGTTGCCCAGCACAGGGGACTAGTGCATAAGACGTCAAAAGTGACATAGCTTTCCCAAATTCCCTCTTCAGATTACGCTCAAATTCCTTTCGGCGAACAGGGAGAGGCGAGAAGAGGTTGAGAAGGGTCACCGAGGTACCTTTCTGAACAATTGTTACAGTAACATGGACGTACACGGCATAAGAACGCACCTGACGCGCAGTCTTGGTCGTATTCTTGACCTGGCCGTCCGGGGCCATCTCTAATTTGACACCCATTGGTGCCTTGGTGCATGTCGTGACCGTGACTGATTCCGACAAGGCGCAAAGCGACGACAACGCTTCACCACGAAAGCCAAAAGTCGTGACTTTAGCCAGGTCTTCATAAGTGGCAAGCTTTGATGTGCAGTGCTTCAACGCTGAGGTGGTATGTGTGAAGATGATTCGCCTTGAACTTCTGCCTGCTCACCGATATTCGCGTGGTCTCCCTCAGGTATTCCACTTCCATTATCAGCAACCTCGATACTCCGAAGCCCGTAATGTTTGAACCGAATCTCTGTTTATGCCAAGTCTTGAGACGAAATAAGATGCGAGTGCGTAGAATCTCACCGATGTTGGTCGCGCCAGCGTCAAGACTGTTTTCAACTAGTTCCTTGACAGCAGTTTGAAGGTCAACAACCACCTGGCCAGATGTGATCTTGTGGACGGATGTCCTGTCAATAGCCTTGATGGTCGCAGTCATGGTGGACGCGGACTTGGCGCGGACGCGTTGTTTATGTGACCAAACACTCCTGTCTAACCACCCCTATGAACAGTGACCACGCACGTTGCGGCCGCAGATAATCTACCAGTATCTTACTTACTGGTCCCGGAAGTTTGTTCGAAGCACAACTCAAGTATTTCTGAGGAAGATGCCAAAGTGCTTCCCTTGCTGACACTCGGTTGACACGCCACGGTGCCACCATCAAGCGTCAATAATTTCAGATACATCCAAGTACGGACATTATGAGGCGCGTGAACAGCCTCTCAGAGTTCTCCCTCCTATGAACGATCAACGCTGTGATCATTGATGCGATCGATGTGACACTCGCGTGGTGAGCGGGAAATATAGAGTGGTAAATATGGGAAAGAAGAAGTGATTGAGAAAGAACCACCTAAAATAAGCTCATTCAACTTTCAGCTGGAAAACCTATACTGGGGGTGATGGGTAGCAGGTGCAGGATAAGCAGGGGAATTTCGCGGACGCAGGCATGTTCCGGCATACTAAGTTACTCTCAACAAAATAAATGTCCCTGACAGGGACCCTGCAAAGTCGCGTCGTTGTTACAACACACACCAATAACAAATGCGTAGAAAGTCGCGTATTACGACGCGTAAAGGTTGAGAGAGTACAGTAGATACGGTCATATATCAGGTGGCGACTACATCCACTTCCACAACCATTCGATTTTCCCAACCAATGTCGTAAGGAGGCCAGCAACGTCCCATGCTTGGATCTTGTTGGTCGACGCGTCTGATTTACAGATATCAGTTTCTTCTTCATCGTCGCGCGAGATTAAGTCTTCAGCGTCCAATGTGGAGGCTGAGTGGTGCGAATCCAGGATAACCGGCTTGAGGTGTTGCGGGGCCGCAGGCTGATTACAGGTTCGAAAAGGTTCATCTGCTAGAACAGAGGTGGAAATGCTCACGACGAATGCGTAAGGAGAGTGAGGCTCCTCAACGAGCTTGTGGACATCAATATCCTACCGTAGATATAGAGTACAAGGAGTAACTACTCACCTCAGGTAGAGAGTTGAACTCGTCCAAGACATCGTCCGACGGGAGATCCAATCCCAAATTGGCAAAGAGGCCTCCAATAAATTTAGACGTTTCTTGGGAGTCCATCGTGTGTGTAGAAGGTGTAGGTGGTCGAAGCACAAAGTTGAGATCGAAGTGTTGAAGGTAGAGAATAGTGGTGAGAGGAAGAAAGAGAGACGGCATACCCCGTCACTATTTATGCCATGAAGGTGCGTGACAATGGCCCTCGTTCCACAGTGTGGCCAAGGTTGAACGGGCTACCTAAAACAATGGGCGGACGTCCACAACGGGAAATGATCCAACGACGGCCCCAATTAAAATGTGATCGAGGGGACGGCCACTGACAATGCAAGATCTTGAGCCACTCGGCGGAACAGAGATGTGATCGAGATCTCGGGACGGAATGGGACCTGCTACTAATAAAGACAATGGTGAGGGCAGTAGATCTAGATAGAGCCATGGAAGAATCACCGAGACACGTTACTTAACTTCACTGTTTTTATTAGACGGAGTACAATTCAAGGGTCACAAACAAGACCGTAATTGGACAGCGAGGTTTGTTAAAATCGTCTCCGCCAGAACTTCGTTGAGCGGGCTAGCGGAAAACTATAGAGGATTTGGGCCATACATTAGCGAGACTCTGCAAGGATGAGAGTCATTACTAGCTGAAAGAGGATCAGTGCTTGGGACTCGGTGGATGAAAATGGGACCGCACTCTCAGAAATTTCCGCTTCCAGTGAGGTAACATCGGTAGATCCGTGGGCAGTGGCGCTGTCAAAGATACCACCTAGCGAGGTCCCGAGTCGCGAGTCACAGACAAAGATAGTAACTCTTTCAATGAGAACATTAGCATGAGATGACCGAGTCCGAAAGGGGAGTAACGCATGCAAATCAGCAACCTTGGCGAACAAGCTAGGAGTAGTAGTAGTAGGTAGCAGCACGTCCGTTGTCATGGAGGGTTCATTGGATAGGCGGTCATTGAGGTACACCCGTAAGAACGGATCCTTTGTTCACAGAGAGGGATCGGCTGTCCATGTCAATGACCGATCAACCAAGTGTATACGGTCCTACCACATAGTATCGACGAGAAGGTCCGCCGTAGGCTTGGAAAAGACACAGACGAAGAGCGCCTGGGCGGTGTGGTGTGTCAAAAACGCGTAAATATGCGCATCAGAGCAAAGTTGCGATATGTACTAGGTAGATGGGTGTATGGTAAACGTCTTGTAAACGTCCCTGCAGATTGTGGGTACCGACGTACTCGTGTGTGCAGCAAAACTCACTACAGATATTCCAGTGTAACTCCCAGTAGCTGCTGCGTTCTTCGATCCATACGTTTGAGCCTCGGGATTCCATATTCACGCGTCACGATCGAGGTAGCCTGGTAAACACAAGTCGTTATATATACGATCGAGGTGGATATGGTGTTGGGCTCAAGTTGGGCCTTCGGGTTGATCGGTTGAAAAAAGGATCTTTTTAAGAAATATCAGAGGTAACCGGATGACCTGTCATCTGGTGAGTTCCGCGCGCCTTGAGTAGCTTTTGTGCAGCTCGTCGCCCTTCGGACTCAAAGGCCCTGAGCGTGGGAAACGTATTTTGTATGAGCGAGCCTGAAGCGCTTGAACGTTGGAACGGTCGTTCAAACGTTCAACGTTCAACGTTCAGTCTGGCCTACGGAGGATCGACGTTCGGCTGTCATCTCTCGACGTAGGGGTTGGCTTCCAGCCTAAATCTGACAAAGCATGCTACTTCCACACTCAAAGGAATAACTACCCATCGAATGTACAAATAGAGTCAATAAGAGCAAAAGAAGCTATGGTGGTCCGATAAAGGTCCAAATTCAGTAATTGCATATAGAGTCCCAATAAACGTCCGCGAAGGCATGGACGCGTGTAAGTAACATGCCTAAGACAGATGGTAATTATAGTTAGTACATACACTGGCGCCAACCACCAAACAGCCTGAAAAATGGATAGATCGAGGAACATATACACAAACGGAGAGACAGCCTTGAGGTGAATAAGACACAACCAGAGAACCAAACTGAAAGGGAAGGAAATCAGATCATCAATATGTAACTCCCAAAGTAATGGCAGGAGCGCGTCTCAAAAGAGGGTGCTGTCGTTTAGCGACCGACCTTTCCCCAGCCAGTTTGTTGATGGCATTCAACAAATCGGCGCGTCGCAGAGGCTCTGAAGTTCCGAGGCGTTAGGGAACGTGTAATTCGCGGGCTCTGGTGAGAGACTTACTTGTGATGTGGTCATCCTGTCGGGAAGATATTAGTGACGGTTTAGAGGACACCTTATAGAGGAACTCACCATGCCAGCTTGCAAGCAGCGCTCCCTGTCACCAATCACTTGAGAGATACCCTCAGCTTCAACGAAACATGTCATTAGGATAGAAAAGACGCACTAGCATGCGCTGTGAGAGCGATGATAGGTGTTGGAGACAGGCCATTCTCAGTCTCGTAGGACCGTATCAATTCTGTAGCTTCCATACCACCCATGAAGGGCATGGATACATCCATCTAGCAGCCAATTTGTCAGAAATCATCGAAGGGTCTGAGTGTGCATGAAGACCTCACCAGAATGATGTCAAATGTCCGATTTTGCATGGCACGAGCTTTGAACGCGTCAACCGCAAGACTGCCATTCTCGGCAATCTCCACACTATGTCCATACTTCTCTAAGATCTTGACGGCAAGCTTTTGGTTCACGAGGTTATCTTCGGCCAGCAGAATGTCGAAGACCACGTCGTTTGGTGCAGAAACCGGGCTGACAGTGTTGGATTCCAAGGCTGAGATAAGAGCAGATGCTAGGTCTTGTGCAGTTATTGGAGTGGTGACATGCGAACTGATGCTGTTGTCGAGGCACCATTTTACTAGGGAGGATATTAGTGCAAAGCCTCGGAGAGAAGAGTATGAACGAGATGAACCCACAGTTTAGGCGCGGAATCGAGGGAGCTAGAAGGACGATGGGGATGTAGCGGAGATGTTCGTACTCTCGGATTGATTCCGTCTGTCATATTATGGGAAATGATTATTAAGGAGCTAAAGCCTGGGTCAATTAAAAACGGACGAACCATGCTCAGCGAGTCCACGACTATAGTGTCAATATGAGGACATTTCTCCTTGTCTGCAACTTCCATGGGTTCGTGGACAACGAATGGTCGTAAGCCGAGCTCCATGATTCGTTCGACGACTCCAGTCGTATCGTAAAGCGTATCCATGAACATGATCGTCCGCCTGGCGAATGGTGACATCTTTGACAGTATGCTCTCCATGGAGCTATGGCTAATTTGAGACGTGATGGTGAAATAGAACTTGCTGCCTTTCGACACTTCACTCTCTACCCACATGTTGCCTTGCATGAGGGACACAAGGCGTTTGGATATTGAGAGACCCAGTCCAGTCCCACCATATTCCTGGAGATGGTGGTTCAGCATGGCAAAGACAGAAAATTCATCGCCCTTACCCTGGTCGTAGAACCATCAGCCTGGCAGAACGTGTCAAAGATCAAGTTGAGCTTGTCTTTGGCGATACCAATTCCAGTGTCCATGACGCAGAACTCGAGGGTAACATGTTGATCATCGAGTGCAAGTAAACGGCAACTCAGAGCAACATGGCCTTTCCGGGAAACCTTGCTGGGTGTAAATTTGATAGCATTGCCAACCAGGTTGGTAATAACTTGACGGAGACGCAGAGAGTCACCAATGAGTTGATCGGGGATATCCGGTTCAACATCGTACGTGAGGTCAAGGTTATTTTGAGATGCGCGGACGACAAGGGTTTTGAGGATTCCGAAGACGGTTTGGCGAAGCGAGTAGGACACAGCCTCCATGGTCATGCGGCCCGCTTCGACTGTAAACGAGTAGGCTAATTAGAGAGTGCGACATCATGACGAAATCACACTTACTCTTGGAGATATCAAGGATGTCATCAATGATAAGGAGTAGTGATCTAGCCAACGAGTGGACAAGAAGAAGACTTTCGCGCTGCGACCTGTTCAAATCACTGTCCAGAGTCAACTCTGTCATGCCGATAATACCATTCATAGGCGTACTGTGCACAACTTTCAATCAATGCGCTAGCTTGACGAGGCCAAATTACTTACCGAATTTCGTGACTCATGTTAGCCAAGAATTCACTCTTGCTCCTGTTCGCCAGTTCAGCGGCTTCACGAGCAGCAGTGTTCTTTTGGATACTGTCGCGCAAATTGAAAACCATTTGATTGATCTGGGTCTTGAGGGAGTCCATCTCTCCACTAGCTTCGACCGTGATGAACCGTGTGAAGTCGCCATCCATGGCAGCGGCACTAATTTGAGCGAAACCTCGGACTTGGGTCGTCAGATTGCTCGCCATGGTATTGACCGAGAGCCTGTATAGCGTTGAATTAGGGAAACCGAGCTGAGGAACACAGACAACGTACGTGATTTCTTGCCATATGCCTTGGACGTTTCCTACTTCAGCCTGGACACCCAGCTTGCCTTCAGTTCCGACTTCTCTAGCAACCTTCTTCACTTCGGATGCGAAAATGGCCAATTGATCAATCATGTCATTGATCGTGTTCACCAAGTTGAGCATTTCACCGGAAACGGACACGCCGGTAATTTTCTGGGTAAGATCCCCACGAGCTACGGCAGTCTGTGGGGATTGATAAATACGACATGAAGCAGAATTGTAACGAAGGTGACTTACAGTAGCCACGGCGATATTTCGCACTTGGAGGGTGAGCTGCAATGCATTGAGTAATGGATATATGGATAAATGGTATAGCTCGTGTTGCCCACTTACATTGTTTGCCATAACGTTCACATTATCGGTCAGATCCTTCCAAGTTCCACCGACATTGGCTACCTTGGCCTGGCCTCCAAGTTTACCCTCGGTACCGACTTCCCTTGCCACTCTGGAACAAGCACGTGAAATCAGCAATCAGCCTTGGCCGATGGACAAGAAGATAACGCACCGAGTGACCTCGTCGGCGAAGACGCTCAAACTTTCGGTCATACCATTGACTGTCTCCTTCAAATCCAAAATCTCGCCCTTGACATCGACTTCGATCTTCTTTGTCAAATCACCTCCAGCGACGGCCTTCGTAACTTCCGCGATCGAGCGCACCTGGTTGGTCAAATTCATGGCCATGAGATTGACGTTATCGGTGAGAACCTGTGCAATGGTGTCAGCAACTGGGGATATCCTCGAATAACTGGCACGCACTTTCCACATTCCTTTGACCGCTGGTACGTAGGCCTGGCCTCCGAGTATACCCTCGGTTCCTACTTCAAGACTGACTCGGGTAACTTCCTTCGCAAGGGTATTCAATTGCTTCACCATGGAGTTGACCTTTTGGGCGACACTGTGTTTAGGCACGAATAAAAGCCACTACGGTACAATAGTGCCTACCGTTTGTTTCAAATCTAACATTTCACCTTGTACATCAACCTCTACAAACTTGCTAAGGTCGCCAGCGGCGACGGCCTTGGTGACATCAGAAATGGACCGAACTTGGTCGGTCAAGTTTGAAGCCATTTTCTGATGATATGAGTGGTGATGAAAACTAGATTGGGGACAGAGGGACATAAACTTACGTTGACATTCCTGGTCAAATCAGCCCAAGTCCCTTGTACACCTTCGACGCGGGCTTGACCACCTAATATACCCTGTGTGCCAACTTCGAGTGCGACACGAGTCACTTCACTTGCAAAGGCACTCAATTGATCGACCATGGAGTTCACAGTTCCTTTTGAGAGGACATTAGTCAAACGTCACGATGACGGGCTATTTGTACGGACCTTTCAGCGTGCTCATTTCGCCTTCAACTTGTATTTCAATCTTTTGGGTCAAGTCTCCTTTAGCTACGGCCGTTGTGACATTCGCTATAGATCGGACTTGATCTGTGAGAGATGAGCACATTCGATTCACCTGTGGGTTGACCAGGACGTTGGTACGTATGAGATTGGTGCGCAGTCATAGGACGACTCACATTCCTAACCAGTTCATACCATACGCCTTCGACATCCGGGACGTGAGCCTGACCACCGAGTTTGCCTTGACTACCGACTTCCAATGTTACACGAGTTACTTCCGCAGCGAGCGCTCTGAGTCTATTATAAGAGAAAACCGTTAGTTCGTTGATCAGGTCATAGGTCAGGGTGCGCACCTAATGACCATGCCGTTGACCGTATTCTTCAGATCCAGGATTTCGCCGCGCGCATCTACATCTATTTGCTTCGACAGATCTCCGAGAGCGACAGCTTTAGTTACCTAGCGCATCGCTTAACGCAAGGTACGCGAACAAGATCGACCGACTTACCCGTGCAATTGACCGGACCTGATTAGTGAGATTGGCAGCAAGTTTATTCACCACCCCAGTAAGCTCTCTCCATGTACCTTCAACATCCAAAACCAGAGCTTGACCGCCGAGTTTTCTGAGAAACATGAGAAAGGACTGGATCAGGAGGAGTGGATACTCACCCTTCCGTGCCGACTTCCTGACTAACTCGAGTGACTTCCTTCGCGAATTGACCCAGCTTATCGACCATACCGTTGATGACGTCCTTGAGTTGAACCATGACAACACCTTGAACCGGAACCGTAATTTTTTGACTCAAATCACCGCGAGCAACTGCATTACAAACGCGAGCTACGTCTTGGACTTGAGCTTTCAGCAGCTTGAGCTCCTCTACCGCGCTCATCCCGCTTTCAAATGCTGCATGGGTTAAAGGGCCGTTCGGAAGAACCATGGGGGAACTACTCGAAGAACCAGACTCTCCACGAGGAATCGGGTTCAACGCTGTCATAGAGGCAATTTTGGAAACCGTAATAGCATCGGACACCGATCTCAAGCAGGTTGGGCAAGTGATGGAGTCACGAACAATAGTGGGTGGCGCAGAGGCTGAAGACAGGGAAGGAAGAGTGCTTCCTGTGAATGGGTAAGCGAGGCGTTCTCTGGGCTGGGACGAAGCTGTTCCAGGATCGCTTGTAGCACCGTCAAGGAGGGAGTTATTGACAGCACTCGCAAATGTAGTTGTGTTATCTCTGAGCCCATGCAAGGAAATGGTCATCGGTGTAGCGTTTACTGATGATCGAACGGTTGTGGTGGCATGCACTACAGGTGTGCCTTGTGCCGACAGTTCTCCTGGAGTGTCTACTTCGGGAGATGGAGCCGGGGTCGGGTCCTAAGGTATGTCAGACGCCTGAAATGAGGTCGCTCCAAGAAAACAGGCTGAAAGCGCCACTCACATTGGAAGACCTTGCCTTGAAAGCTTCCAACTGGGCTTCCGTGTCCATCCTTTTCTTCTGAAGCTCTTCCAGGGAGTTTAGGATCGACTTCGTAGTCCAATCATGGGGGCCATCGTATCTCGGTATGACCGCGGGAGATGGGGATATCAAGTACACTGACAAGAGAGCAATAAGGTGAGCCCTGAAGGGATCGTGAGGTAAGGGCATCGTCGAATTCCCATCCACCGCAGGGGATTGCGTGGACATCGCGGTCGGCAGCGACGAGAGGAACTAGGGAGAAGAGGACAGGACAACGAAGAAACTAAGCTCAAGCCAGGTCCAAGTGCAAAGGCGCTTACATCGTGGTAATCTATTACCCGATTAAACATGTTGCCGAGATGCCGCCAAGAAAGGTTATTGTAAGTGGTCTTGAGGAGTTGGGAGCTTGAGAGAAGGTGGCTGCCAGCGCAAGCACGCTATATGTAGTGTATACCAGCCAGTATGGAGCCGTCTACCATGTATCGATTGCATAATTTGCGTGGGCAACGTTCACATGCTTACAGCTCACTCAGACGTAAGTCGCCAATCGTGCAATGGCATTTCAAGGGTTGGTCGTTTGAGGGTTTGCAAACAGCCTTACTAAGTCCAGACTGCCATTAGCGGACAGAACAACGGGATACAACTCGCATGTATCGGCTCTAGGCCGTTCTTCATTGATCAAGATAGGTCCTTTGGTCCTTTGGTGAGCTGTAAGGGGTGCAAATTTAAGGTTGAGCTCGAAAGTGCTCAGCTGGGACGTTGTGCGGCAGCCTGCAGGCCTCCTGGGAAAGTGATCATCTCCGAGAAAGGAGAGATCGCTTGATGAGCTCTTGAGGAAGTTTGGGATGGAGAGATGCTGTATTTCGTCGAGCAGAAATCAATCTTCAAGTTCGTCGCCCCTGTCAGATAACCAGGGGTCCTAGAAGTGATGCCCTATCACATCTCCACCGAGCAAGAAACTTCAACACAGATCAGTGGCTCTTTCTGCGCTTTCTGGGCGTGTCAAACTTTCATAGAAGGTTGCTCCCCAAATAACATTGCCTGCAGGCTTCAACGAGGTGGGTCCAGTGTTAAGTATTAGCTTTTACCCTATTCCATTGATCACTCTCCGCCTGAGAAGAAAGCATACTTGAGGTTGAGCGTCGTCCTCGGATGGGCCTTAACGTAAGTCGATGTATGATCCAGTGCATAACTCATCAACGAAGGCGCCTGCATGTCAGGTTGCTTGAAAAGACACTTCTCCGACTGACCCTTTATCGATAGAACCCCGTTTCAACATGGAGAGGTCAAAATCAAGGGGACCGATGAGGTTACCGGCGTTGTGGGAACGCATGACGGGATATAGGGCGCATGCGAAGCTCCAAGCCCAGGTATACAGACTAATGGGTAAGGACTGCACAAGCTTGGCAGAATTTGCGGCTCTAATGCTCGACGGGAATGCCTTCTCCACATGAACGAGACGAATCATCGGGCTTACCGCTCCTATCAGGATAGGAGGTACGCTGGTGATGACAAATCTGGCGTAGTAAGTCGCCTTTCCCAGAACGTCCACCGATGCAAGCCCCAGCTAATGTCTGATGATTTATGCCATTCTCTGGACGGTTTACTAACTCTTACTACAAAAGGATACCCCCGCGACTTCAATCCCAGCAGAGACCCTTCAGTTTGCGCATCGTATGTTTGATGCGGCTCGAAACAACGAGTCAGAGACTCTCCTGGCTGCTGTGGATGCCGGTTTACCCATTAATCTAACGAACGACAAAGGTTGAGTCACTTCCATCTTGTCACTGTTCATTTTCAATGTGCTCACATAAACCGTCCTCAGGCAACACCCTCTTGATGCTTGCGGCATACAGTGGACATACCGATCTGGCGAAGGAACTGCTCCTTCGCAAAGCCGACCCGAACAGACTGAACGACAATGGGCAGTCCATCATCGCTGGCGCAATATTCAAGAAACATGATGATATTGTTCATTTGCTCGTAGAGAACGGCGCGGACGTTCGTCTGGGGAAACCAAACGCCATTCAAACAGCACATATGTTCGGACGCAAGGATCTTTTAGCTTTTCTAGGAGCAAGGGATGGGGATATCGACGAGTCGGTCCCCACTCCCGTGGGATTATAAACCACTCTCGACCAAGATAGAGAAACTCTAGGTTGTCAGTCTACTCATACATGTCCTCATCCTTATCAACCTTGATTCCGAAAAGAGGCCACATAGACGCGGCTTGTAAGTCATCCACGCCATCATCCTTTGTCCCAACTACACCACCGACCTGATAAACACAACGTTTCTTTGGCAGATTGAGTCATACCGAGTGAAAGGGCAGGTGTCGGGCACTCACCATCCCTAGGGAAACCTTGATCCCCGGAGGGCCTGGGGCGTATTGCTCTAGTTCTCCTGGCTTAGTGTCTGGTTTCTCCGTGAGCCTTATGACGTTCTTAGCAGCTACCTCTCCCTAAATATATCTCGGTGATCAGTAACGCCAATTGAAGCGTAAAACAAACGAATATACCTGTGCCCACGCTGTATGGCCCGCTTGGATAGCACCAAATGCATCCGCGGAATCGCCTACAACAAATATATTTGGGTATGGCGTAGTCTCCTCAAGAGTGAGAGCATCCAATGAAGCGTCGAGGGTGGTATTCGTGTCTGGCGATGGCTTTCTCAGACCTAGTTGCATGGATCGGAGGACATGGGCAAGGTGTGTATCGTCGCTAACAGTCTTTGGGTTCATATCTTTTAAAATCTGGGTGTTAGGTTTCTGGCCAGTACAAAGCATCTGTGGCAACCCCTCGGTAAGCAGATGAAGAACGATGAATGATGAATCACCCTCACAAGTAGATCCGCGGCGAGCTCGCGGCCTTTAGTTGTCCGAACGACCCTTTGCCCCGCGTCGTTCCGTTTGTGCGGTTTCTCCTCCACTGATTTCAAATCCAGCCGCTCCCCAAGGATAACTTCGACACCCAACTTCTCTAACGATGTAACAACTGCATCTCGAGGTCAGCTTGCTTCCTTTACTACCAAAGTCATTCGTGTTTACCTTCCACGTGCATTTCTAGCTTGAACCTCGGAAGCAATCTATCCCGTGAATGAAGGAGGGTGACCTTCTTGGTCGGGTGGATGGCGGCGATATCACTCGCGAACTCTGACCGAAAACCATTCAGTTGTGCACTTCATACCCCCAAGTTGCCGATCCCACTCACGAACGCCTAGCGCGCCTCCGCCTACGACAAGTATGCTCGCAGCCTTTTCAATAACGCCATGGTTGCTTTTAAGCCACTCGATTCCCTGCGACTTCTCTCCGTGATATATCAAAGCTTCGCGAGCCTCCGTTTCGGGGTCGGCAGCGATCCCGCAACGGTCCGTACCCCACAAGTCCAATGGACTCGGGAGGATGCTTCCCAAGGCATAGACGAGATATTCATATTTGAGCACGCCATCAACTATCCCGTGCTCGGGAAACGATTTTGAAAGCTTCACCGAGCCCGGGGAAAGTGACAGCGCTTGACAATTGAGGAAGAGGTGGGGATGTGGTTGGTCGACTAAGAATATATTCCGGTAAGGGATAACTTGGTGCGCCTGTCAATCAATTGCTTCAAGAATTTCGACTGATCGATGACTCACAAGCTTTATGCTCGTGTCCTGGTAGAACGGTCAACCTTGGCAAGATGTATACGTCTAGGTGGGTGCATCACGCGACGTATTCAAAGCCGAAAAATCAAGAGCCTACGGTTGGCGTGTCTAGCGAAATTCAATTAGCCTCGTGAACGTCCCGTCTGTAAACGAGCCAACTCACGAGTTTCGATCCACGAGAATCACTCTCCACCCAGGGGACAAACCTTTGGCGAGGACTTGGGCAGTATGACCACCTAACCAACTGTTCAATACCGATTATATCATCTCAAAGGATTACTGACCAGCGTATGCACCCCCGAGGACCACGATGTTTTTGAAGAGATTATGGGTCGCCATAGAGTGTTGTTGCTACTTGTGGAGGACCATCCGACTTTATAAGGTTGGCTTTCGGAGCTCTGTGATTCTGTGAGTCATCTTATCTGATAAGATTTATCATCATCGTTCCGTCAGGGGAACCAGTTCACGTTGCTCGGGTCCGTTATCTCGCTATCAAACGGATGATACTTTCCAATCACCTAGGCAAGCCTGGCCCATGTGGAGTCGAGTTTAAATAGGAAGATGTTTGAATTTGAGACCGCAGTATTGCATCCCCCTCGCCGTTCCTCATCATCGTGCGTCCGAACCCATCATCGCGTCCGAGTTAATTTTAATAGCAGTTAGGTTGCCAAATGTCCGCAGGATCGACCCTCACACACGCCCGCTACGGCAAGGATAAGGTCAGGGTTCTCCGTGTGGTCAGGGAGGGGAACTGGCACCATGTCGTCGAATACTATGTCACTGCCCTCTTAGAGGGTGAGGTAGACGTCAGTTACACCGAGGCAGACAACTCAGTCATTGTTGCCACCGATTCCATCAAGAATATTACATACTATGTCGCCAAGGTGTCCCCACATGTCCTTAACCCGGAACGCTTTGCTCTCCACCTTGGCACACATCTCGTTTCGAAATATGCGCATATCCACAAGGCGTTCATCACAGTCCAACAGCTACGATGGACTCGTATCCCCGTGGATGGATCTGACGCCGGCCACTCCCACTCCTTTTATCGCGATGGCGATGACAAGCGATTCGTAAAGGTCGAGGTCGACGCGTCCGCGGGCAAGGATAAGCTCACGGCGAAGGTCACGTCCGGTATCGTCGATCTGCTCATCTTGAAGTCTACAGGCTCTGCCTTCACTAACTTCATCCGTGACGAGTACACCACCTTGGTCGAAGTCGATGACCGTATATTCTCCACCTCTGTCGATCTCTCGTACGACTACTCTGTGATAACCATTCCTACCCCGACCGACGACGCAAAGCTCGAATTCAATATTCCACAAGGCAACGGAGGAGATGTCTGGGATGCGGGCGTCTTTGCTCGTGCAAGGAAAATCACCCTGGATGTCTTCGCCTCCGATGATAGCGCTAGCGTCCAGGCTACGCTCTACAAAATGGCACAGCAAATCGTGGAGGAGCACCCAGGTGTAGCTTCCATCACATATACGCTCCCGAACAAACACTATATCCCTGTTGACATGAAGTACATCGGCGTCGACAACATTACCCCATCGAAGGCCGAAGTCTTCATGCCGATCGAAACGCCCAGCGGTTTGATTTCCGCGACTATCTCTCGCAAATAAAACCATACCTTCGGAATGTAGCCTTACATACAACATATCGAATCAAATAGGAAACGGATGCCAATTATATAGTTTACAATAAACCACGATGTACGATGACTTGAGGATACCTCGACTTTGATTACCATGTAAAGGAGCGCCGCCTATGCATTCTTCGTAAAGATCGACTTCGGGAGCATCATGCCCACCTGCGAATGCAATGTTGGTGAACAGAAGGACGTCTAGCACCAAAATACATACCACATAATTTGGCATATCGACCTGCATAACATGGTACATCAGTGGGGTTTAGTATGGGCATTGAGATATGGGACTTACCACTTCATGTAACCGTAAATCGCCTGCAACGCTGCAGAGCATGTATGCCTCGATTCTGGAGAGGTCAAAGTCGGATGCAAGATAGTCAATCATAAATCTGACAGCATCCCTGGCAGCCTCCTTTATGTCTGCAAAGTGGTATAATTATATTCGCCCGCAATCTTCGAGTACAAAGACGTACCAGGTCCAACGCCTGTAGTGCAGTAGAACGATTCCGTACTTGTTGACGCCATTTCCGTGGTTTCGAAGTGTGGTGCCTTCGTATACGGTTTGTCTTTTCTTACTGTGAGGCGCACAGTAACCTTGATGGGT
The DNA here is from genome assembly GCA_002583695.1 of Pleurotus salmoneostramineus. Taxonomy (NCBI): domain Eukaryota; kingdom Fungi; phylum Basidiomycota; class Agaricomycetes; order Agaricales; family Pleurotaceae; genus Pleurotus; species Pleurotus salmoneostramineus. The sequence continues at coordinate 20,568 of BEWF01000198.1, forward strand.
GTTTCGATGGCTGTCCCTGTTGACAATTCGGTCACTACGCAGCGTATACTAGCTCATAGACTACGGTGTGTTACTTACCACAAACCTCTATCGAGAGATGATGCTTATGAGTCAATACGAGGGCAAGCTTAATAGGCACAGATTACTCGCCCCCATCCCCTTGGGCAGCGTGCCCATCCTGTATGCGTGTCGAGTTGAATAGACAACCTAGATTGAAGAAATATTGATTGATCTTACACCAATGGAGAAAAGTGCCCCTTGGACTTCAATTGGGAGATAGAGGGTTGATCCAGCTCGAAGATATTTAGTATCGAGATTCCCACCAGTTCTGTAGGGAGGTATAGTTGAGAATGCGCCCACTTTTCCAGGCGCGACGCCCATCTCTCCTGGGAAGGGTTTCAAAGGAATTCTGATCCCTTTCTCTTCGTCAAACCACGCATACCCATTCTCTGTATCCAAGCTCCAGATCTTCAGAGCGGGCTCTGTGAACTCTTCATGGAGAAGCCCGAAGCCAGGAATTAAACCTGTCCATCCCCAGCTAGCGGTTTGGATAGATAAGATGTCAATTTGGAGCGTATCACCAGGTAATGCTTCGGCGACATGAATGGGACCGTTGACTTGGTCCAACTGGGAGAAAACAAGTGAGGAAATGGTTTCTACAGTGGAAGAAGGGCTGATCTGTTCGTTTGATGCATCAAGACAGTCGAAGGTCACCGTATCGCCTGATGAGATATATGCGATAGGTGGGATGCTGGGCCGTGGGTGATAAGTTGATAGAACGGCAGGTACGTGGTTGAAATTACCTGTGGTCCCAAGCTAAGTGATTTTGATGCCTTTTTACTGAGTGGATAGACATGGGCGGTCGTGGTTGAACGTTTGAACGTTGAACGTTGAACGTCGAGCTTCAAGGAAGAATTATAGACACAATCCAGAAAATGATCCGCAACTTTGTATGGGGCGAGAAAAAGAACCCAGTAAAAGAAGAAACTCTATTCGCACCAAAGAGTGAAGGAGGAAGAGAGCTATTGGACATAAAAGCCCGGAACGAGGCAATCAGAATAATGCTACTCAAAACGTACCTTCAACTCGATGACGACAGACCACTATGGGCAAAGTACGCCGACAAGATACTCGCCCTTAATATCCCCAAGGCTATGGAGAAAGTCCCCCTTGAGTGTAGAACCAATATCTTCACCCAAACGTGGGACTCGCATATGGGCTACAAAAACAACAAAAATCCGAAGTCAATAACAGCGATGATTCGAACGGCGAAAAAATACAATCTCAGAATCGAAGCCGTAAAGGTTACCAAAGACGCCGCGGGTGAAATGCCACCCTTCTACCATTTGGAAGCCCCGGCACTAGCTATGCAGATGAGGAGAAGGACAATGAAATGCCTGAAAACGGAACACGCATGCGGGACAGTCAAGGAGCTACTCGAGCTGGCAGATAGAGCGAGAGACCCCGCCCACGAGCTACGTCCGGACTGCAACTGCCAACAATGCACAGAAGTCAGGGCAAACACGGCGTGCGAGAACCCAGACCTGTGCTATAACCGGGCTAGAGACATCACGAACTCAATACCGGACAAGTGGGACCCAGCGCGCATTCCTGAAATCGAGGAGCCCGAGCCACCAGCGCCAGGGGACGAATGGATCCCGTTCCCCTCCAACTCGAACTTGACAACAAAAATCAAGAACTGCTTCAGAATCTTCACCCGAGGAGAGAAGTCAACTCACCAAAATATAGTCAAACGGCAGGAGCCACCTGCGGCTCCGGTAACAACGGTTGAAATCGCGACAGATGGTTCATGCATCCATGCGAACACGACGAAGGCTAGGGCAGGCGCTGGCATTTTCATTGCAGAAGGAGACGAGCGGAACGCCGCGATAAGAGTCCCAGCAAACCTCCCGCAAACAAACCAAGTGGCCGAGATGTTTGCCGTATACAAAACAGCTGAGATGTTCCCAGGAAATGAACTGATAAAAATACTGTCAGATTCGAGATATGTGATAAATACACTCACCAACAGACTCCCAGAAGCTGAGGATAGAGGCTTCATCGAGATAGCGAATGGAAGTCTCATCCGAGCAACGATAGCAATGCTAAGGAAAAGACGGGGACGAACGATGTTTAAATGGGTCAAAGGTCACCAAGGGAACATGATGAACGAGGGGGCTGACCAGATGGCAGGAGAAGGGGCGGCCCTTGAGAACCCCAACGACATGACTCTCGACGAATATCCAGAACAGCTAGAAAGCGGGGCAAAGCTATCCATGCTAACCCAGGCATTGGCCTATAGAGGAATCAGACAAATGAAAAATGAAACACGGAAGCATCGAAGAGAACGTACAAACATAATGATCAATGTGATTCAGACTCACCTTGAAGACTCGATGGAGAGCTCCCCAAATGAAGCCCAAATCTGGGCAGGAACAAAACACAAGGACTTCTCAAAGCAAACCCGATTCTTCCTATGGATGGCCGTTCATGATGCGTACAAAATAGGCGACTACTGGGTCAACATTGTTGGAGGAGAATACACCGAACGAGGGCTGTGCAGACACTGTAACAACCGAACCGAAGACATGGCACACATCCTGACCACCTGTGACTCGCCTGGTCAAAAAGAGATATGGAACCTTGCGAAGAAGGCATGGGAGAGAACTGGCCATGCGTGGCGTCAACCATGGCTAGGCGACATCCTGGGATGTGGAACGATATCCCTAAAAAACGAGAACAATAAGATCCTAGTCGGCGAAACTCGACTGTGGAGGGTACTGATCGCAGAATCAGCGTACCTTATCTGGAAGCTACGGTGCGAGAGAGTCATCCAGCGCAACAACACCCCCCTCACAAGAGAAGAGGTATTGAAGCGATGGCACCTAGCAATAAACGAGAGGCTTTTCATAGATATCAGAATGACGCACAAGAGATACAAAACAAAAGCGGTCAAAAAGAGCCTCGTCGCTAAGACATGTGGGAAAATTCTAGAGCAGGAGCTCGAACTACCGGAAGACTGGATAGACTCAGGCGGGGTTTTAGTGGGTAGGCGTCTCAAAATTCAAATACATGCCTTCGACAATGGCTAGATGAGACAGAGAGTCCCACACTTCGTGCGTAACGGCATTTCCTCGCGGTGAACGGTTTTATTCGACACAACTACATTCCATACCTCGCCGGTTAACCCCGGTACCCTAGCGTGGCCTAAGGACCGTTAACTATACGTTGACGAACCGAAGGCCGCCAGTCTTCACGGGACTGAACGCTCCACCAAAAAAAAAAAAAAAAAAAAAGGAAAAATTTTGCCCAGGGGGGCCAGGGGGCCACCCGGGGGCGGGGGCGTGTGTCCCCCCATGGCGGGAGTGCCCCGGGCGCGGGGGGGGGCCCCCCCCCCCGGCNNAAAAAAAAAAAAAAAAAGGAAGAATTATTCCCACTGGCTCGATGTGTCGAACAGGAGTCAGGGGAGTGTGTTCCCACAATGGCGGCATTCGCCGAAGCGAGTTCGGAGACCACACTCCAGGCCGTACGATCAGCAACTCGGACTCGAGCACCATCTTATTCAACGCGCCATATACAGCCACTTTCTTTGGTTTTCGTGCTATTGGACAGCTTACTCGCTTCTCCAAAACCATCTGCCGCTATCGTCTTCCAACCTCAAGCTTGGGAAGAAATCGACATCATTGTCACTCGGATTCCACGAAGAAAACTCCTCATGTGGTGATTGTGAACTCAGTGACCGCATTGCTCTCAGTAATTATAGACAATAATCACACAGGTTGAATCAGATCCCAACAGCGCAGGCTGTAGCCAATGGCAAACTCTCGTCAAACGCTACATAGACCTCCCCCCGTGCCTGTCTGGTCTTTTCTCATAATACACATCGCTACTGGTCTTCATGAAGATTTTGGCAATTCTCCTGGCGTGCTTCTGCCCACATTCCAGGCTATTTGCACAAGCAGCTGTACCCCCGGGCGACTTCCCTCACTCTTATCCAGGCATCCCTCGCGGCGACTTTAGCCCAGAGTGGCAGAACTGTGCGCCTAGCCATGAAACACACCCTTCCCTTACTGACATTCACGAAGATTTTGAGGTTAGCTTGCCATTGCCAAATGTCACAGCGCCCCTTGATCGCTCCTTTGCTGGGAGTATAAGCGTCAATCGCACAGGACACCCAAACAACACGTTATTTTTCTGGGGGTTCGAGCGAGAGAATGGGTCTTTGACTGCACGTCAAGGAGACCGGCCAAATGAACCATGGTTATTGTGGTTGAATGGCGGGTCAGTCGGCCTGTAAGAACTGTATACGCGTATTCGCGCTCATCCGCCCGACAGCCCCGGATCGTCCAGCCTACTCGGCTTCATGACCGAGGTAAGTTGTAGTCGATCATCTTTTTGTTCCAATGGTTTTTTCTTAGCTCAACTGATACTAGAACGGACCCCTACGCGTTCAAGCTGACTTCTCCATCAGCCAAAACAATTTTTCCTGGCACAAGCTTGCCGATGCTATTTGGGTCGATCAACCTGGTATGTCTTCTATACTCCTCATTGGTCAAAGTTGATCTTACTAAGTGTGTAGTTGGAACTGGATACTCCACTTGTGATGAGAATGGGTTTGGTAAGTAGACCCCGTTGATCAACCCGTCGTGACCGGCGTTGACCTTAGGCAGTGGCCAACGAAGACCAAATGGGCCAAGATTTTGTGCGCAATATGTGCACGGCTTTCCGGATTTTTCTCACATGGATGCTACAGGTCGGATTTCTCAGTAACTTGGTCAAAGTCTTCCCCAGTCTAGCTACGCGTCCCCTATATTTGACGGGCGAGAGCTATGCTGGAACGTATATAGTGAGTCGCTAGTCATTATGCATCTACACCGGCAGCGCTCACCACAAACGGCGATCCGTTCGTACCATTTTAGCCTTATATCACCAAAACGATCTTCTCCACGCCAAACCCTCCCGTGAACCTACGTAAGATTGCGATAGGTGATGGTGCCATCGGTCCTATTGCGGTTTACGAGGAGATGTCTGTAGTATGTTCCCCATTCTCTCAACTGGTCAGCTTCCGCGTTGACTTCAAGTGTCGATATTAGGTCAGCGTCATCGAAACCTACCCCCAGATTATCGATTTCGACCTAGATGTCTACAATTATTTTCGTGAACAGTGCGCTCCTCCTCTTCTCTCTGTACACAGGTCCTGAATCCACTGATATTAGGACACATCTGTGTGGATACGACGTCAATCTCACCTACCCCCAGAATGGCCTCATACCGACTTTGAAAAATCCCTTTGATGAGGATGCTTTTGACGGCGGATTCGACGGACCACAAGTTGGTAGACAATTTCGTTCTAGCCTATTAGCCCCCGTCCTACAAAAGCTTCGAAGCCCCCCTCCAGCACTCTCGCGACGCCTGCCCCACAAAGTCTTCCAAAGAAAGCAGGCCTGGAAGCGGGACTTGACTGGCCGACCAAACGGAACGTTGGATCCATTCTATGGCTGTGACATTTACTCGGAGCTCCTTGACTATGCAATGAATTTCACATTTCCATGGAGTAAGTCGCTCATGCCTCTATGGATGTCTACTCACGCCTCTCTCTCACCGAATAGCCCAAGGAGAATTTGATGTTGGTGTCTTATCTTTAGTCAAGAAATGTCGCTGACTTCGAGCTAGCCCTACGATATCCCAGACGCTTTGTCTCCAGAAGCACCTAGTGATGCATCAGTATTCCTCAATGATAATCGCACTCGCTCTGCATTACATGCTCCTACGTCCAAAAACTGGCGTGAATCCACTCGTTACCCATTTGGCTCAAATAGGACACATGGTGAGCACACCAACCGCCCGCCTTCAAGCTTCACCCCTGATACTAGGAGCTCTCCCTAGCCCCCGGATCCAATCCCTTTGGTGACCCCAGTATGTTTGTCTCATTTGATGGTACACACGGTACTGAATTAAATTTCTAGGTGATTCGTAAGTGTGGCTAAACTGTACATGTCAAGCAACCTAAATGAAGGATGCAGTCCTACGGCCTTTATGACGGACCTCGCAACCAACGCTAGCTCCCGTGGCGTTCACATCATCATCTACTCTGGAAATGATGACTCGCTAGTGGCTCATCGCGGGACGGAAAGTATGGTCAACCTTTGACTTGCGTCTGCTACGCCATGCTAACCCTTGGGTTTGATCAATTGCCAGCCGTTATCCAAAACATGACTTTCGGTGGCATCCAAGGATTTACCCGCAAGCCATCTACCCCGTGGTACGATGATAACGGGAGTTTTGCAGGCATTGTACATCAAGAACGAAATCTCACATATGTCCTCTTCAAGTCAGCGGGTCACTTTGTCCCACGTTCTGTCCCACTAGCGGTGAGGGGTCGTTCCCTGAGCAGTCTGATTGTTCCATTGAACTTTTGGTTTCCTCAATCATCAGGCGAACGTCTTTCTACGAGAATTCGTTCTAGGATCCAATACAACTGGACTGGTTCAGTCCGACGCCGCAGCAGATGAACCTAGTTCTGATATCATGCCAGGAGACAACGTAATCTATTATGGACAGGGTTCCACGGCATCATCCACGAGCGCGCCGACTGCGACTGTCTCAGCCTGGTATAGCTTTCTCTCGACTGCTACGGCGGTACCAACCTCTAACGGTAGTGGAAGCCCCGGGCCCGCTCTCTTGGGGGCTTTCGGGGCAAGTTGCGCATGTCTCATCCTCAATTGCATCCATTTCTTGATGTAATACACTCCAATCTATTTTCGTTTCACTTGCCTCCCTCAATGAAACCTGGGCGCGTTCAAGTTTCACCAAAATCCCAAGGTCGGACTGGCCCCTTTCGAGGTTGCTTCTAGGTTTCAAGAGGTGATCTTGACTCATCTCCGCGAACATCTGTCACCTAGTCGTTCTTGATCCGTTCTCCGATTCACCTCCCTGGGATGCACTGCGATCCGGAATTCCACTAAGTTCGTAGCGCCTCCCTGTTTGAACCCTTAGACCAGTGCATTTTCGCTGACTCTCAGAGCGGGACTAAGGGATTGAGATCTGACAATGGTGACACGCAACTTGTAGGGTTATAGCCTTTGTTCCATGTGCCCCGCCACTTGTTGAGCACTAGTATTCTGATTGTGGTTTGTGGGGCGCGTTATCCCTGTAAGGGTTCGACCCTGTGGCAGCGACTTACAGCTCGCTTCAGGTTCTGGACTCAGGTGCGCAACTTTTCTCTATCTAATCAGTATCGATATCCTGCTAAACCACTCTTGTATCAGGTTCTCGCCCCTCTAACATTAGGATGGATCATAATCTATTATGTGCTCCTGCGGTGCAATCGACTTAATCAGCGCCCCCACTGCTCTCCTTCACCTCGTGGGGACCGATGGAGACAGTGGAGTTAAACCCTGTTGGAGTTCCGTCTAATTCTTCCGTTCAATGAGCCCGCTACATACAAAGCCTCTTGACTTACCCTCCAGGAGATAGTCATTGGTGCTGTCTCTGTAATGCGGTAAACTACGTGCCTGTCTTATGACTCCGGCGGGAATATCGGCGGATGACCTAACTAGGTCACCAATGGCTCCTCATTAACATTTCCGGTCTCGCGCGTAGTACGCTGTTCGGCCTTTTGAAATTGTCCAGCTGACTCCCGTAATAGATACCCTTCTTGTCCGGCATACCAGGATCAGCTTTTACAGCACCTCCGCAGTGTTTCGTAACAACTCCTAATCAACGTCACTATCCTTCATCGTATGAAAGACACTGTTGATCCATCCACCCAAACAATACTGAACTCAAGCTCAACTTTTAGCCCGGGAGCAAGTTTGGCCTATTTTGTTGTCTGGTCATTGTGCATCGACGCAAGTCTACGCTCATGAATTTCACCAGAATTTCAATCAATTAATCAGATGTGAAGATGCGACTAATGGTGTTCATTGCTAGCGCAATCACGCTGTTTGTAGATGGGGTAAAGGTAGGTAAGCTTGGAGAAATGGCATTCATTCACCGCGACTTTGCCTCGTATATCATCAGCGCGGGATTTTGACAGGTTTTCGGGCGCGATCCATTTGGGGCAGCATCGCTTCACTGAATGTATATAAGGTATACTAGGTTGCAATTCATCGAACTTCATCAACACAGGTGTGTCCCCAGAGCCCCCATTCTTGGTGTACTTGTCCTTACAATCCACATCGGTCAACCCAGAAAGTCACGCTCATAATGTCAACTCAACTCGACCTCTCGAACATCCAAGGCGATATCCTGTGCGACTATTCCACTGTCGTTTTAACGACGAACGCTGACATCACTCTCCTTTAGTGGTGGCCTGCCAAAGAAGACGGAAACGTACTACTTCTTCCAAATTTCTGACGTCCACCGTTTCACGACCAATGTCGCGGATCTCATCCCCCTCATCACGACTTCCCAACAGATTTCCAAGGACCGCGAGGTTATCAAGGAGCATAAGCGCCAGAAAAAGCCTGGTATGGTGCCAATGTCTGCAGTTAACCTCGCTTTCTCGCAGGTCGGCTTGACGAAGGTGTGTACCTCTCGATTCCCTTCGTCGATATCTACTGATGAGTGCATGGTAGTTGGGCATCACCGATGATTTGGCTGATACTGCGTTTGCCGCTGGTCAACGCAACGACGCGCAAAACTTGGGTGATGCTGGTCAGCAAAAGGACGGCAAATTTGTCCCTGACTGGGAAGCCGCATTCCTCAAGGATATCCACGGTGTCGTTTTCGTGGCGGGAGACTGCCATGATTCTGTTAACAAGAAATTGGACCAAATCAAGCACCTCTTCGGAGTTGGCACTCACCACGCTTCAATCGTTGAGGTTACTCACATCCTTGGAGATGTTCGCCCAGGCGACGTGTCTGCCCACGAACAGTATGTTCACAACGAATTTGCCAACCACGATAACTTATATATCACTATCTCAACAGCTTCGGCTTCCTTGATGGTATATCTAACCCGGCTGTCGATGGTTTCGACTTGAAGCCATTCCCTGGACAAGACTCCATCAAGCCAGGAAACATTCTGACGAAGCAAGATGGAGATCGCCGTGCAGCTCAGCGACCAGACTGGGCTCGCGATGGAAGTTTCCTCACTTTCAGATATCTTTTCCAACTCGTACCAGAATTCGATAAATTCTTGGCGGATAACCCCATTGTTCTTCCCGGGTTGACTAGGGAGGAGGGAAGTGAGCTCCTTGGAGCTCGGTTGGTTGGGCGCTGGAAGAGCGGTAGGGTTCCTAGTCCCCCATCGAGTATGCCTTCGCTGACAACTTTTGCTATCCTATCAAGGCGCGCCCATTGACATCACACCGCTCAAGGATGACCCAGAACTCGCTAAGGATCCTCAAAGGTATTTCCTGTTGTACTCATGCCTCAAGTTACCAATTCTAATTGATTTTGCTCTTCAGGAACAACGACTTCGATTTTAAGGGCGAATTGATTAATGGTGACCAAAGCAGGTGCCCTTTTGCTGCCCATGTTCGTAAAACGTATCCCCGTGAGGACTTGGAAGGCCCACCACTTAATGCGAACATTGACAACCGGTAGGTTGTTTCAAGGTGGCTCGTATCATACCGGAAGTGATTGGCTAATTTGTTTTTTCCCTCCCAGCCGTATCATACGCCGTGGTATCCAATTTGGACCCGAAGTTACTCGGCAAGAGAAACAAGCTCACAAGACTCAGCATGGACGTGGCTTGCTCTTCGTTTGCTACTCTGCTAGTATTGAAGATGGTTTCCAATTCATCCAAGAATGTGTGTACCAGCAGATTCTTTGCTGTGCTTTCGCTGAATTGTTCCCTTTTTAGCTTGGGCAAACTCGCCAAACTTCCCCGTAAACGCCGTGACTTCTCAAGGCCCCATTCCCCAACTCAACGGTGTTGTGCCCGGCTTTGATGCCATCATCGGCCAGAACGGTGGTGGAGGTATCCGACAGATCAATGGGACCAACCCCAGCGATCCCACCACCAATATTACTCTTCCAGACGCAACTTTCGTCGTTCCCAAGGGTGGAGAGTACTTCTTTGTCCCTTCCATCGCCGCCTTGAAGTCCAAGTTCGCTTCTGCCAGCTCGGCTTAAACATTGTTCCTTCATGATTTATGTACTTACTCTCAACTTACTCTACGAATGTACTATCACGCTTGACTACTTCTACGACCAATGGACAATTTGAGGCTGTATCATGTTCTTGACTCATGAAACTGTTTGAAATAATCTGTGTTCATGGTGAGCGACGATGAATCATGATTGAGGAACCAATTCTCCCTAGCCCCTGTACTCTGGAACGCACTTGCTTACGTCATTCGCTTGTCTCTTCGAATTTCACCACCACCGGATGTCCGACGCGCTTTTCGCCTCCTACGCAGAAGTGCTCTCACTGTGTCGGTCTCTGAGGGACGACTTAGAAGCAATACTAGACCCAGAAACAGGCTTTGCACCGCGCTTACGACGCGTTTGCCGGGACCAGTATGTGTTTTGTTTGTGCCGCTGTGCTCGAATGACATGGTCTTAGGCTTGCAGAATATGAGCAAAGCTTTTCGAATGGAGGTCTCACTCGGGAAGAAACAGATGTTCTCAAGCTCGAGGAAAATACGTGGGCTCTGCTACAAGCTATAATGCCGTATGTTCGATTGCACACACGAAACTACGAACCAACTAACTCGATCGGCGCAGTGTGAGGAAATTGGAGCCCATTGTTCAGCCTACCGCACGGGAGTTACTTTCTCAAAATCCTTACACCCCGCCGTCATCGCTGGCTCAGGCTATCATGGACTCTTCCCTGTTACTCAAGGAGCTCGTTGTAGTTCGCGAGTGGTTACATGATACTGCACCCCCTCCCTCACCTTCGGACGCAACTACGGGTTACTGGAAGTTCACGAAGCACAGTCTCTTGCAAGCGATACGCTCAGCGGGAGGCTCTAGGGATGGCCTGGTGAAAGAGATGGATCCGGATGTAGTGAACAAAGGCGACGGTCGAGCATTAGCCTCGGATGATGCGGTGAGTCAGAGGATGCTCAAAAGCTTTGCGCGCAAAACTAAATGGCGTAGAACTCTGAAAAAGGTCTAGGTTATGCATTGTATACTTGTATCCGCGCGGGTCGAGTTGATGAGGCCATAGAGCTGTGCCGAAAGGCTCATCAACCTTGGAGAGCCTCTAGTATTCGGGGTGCCCAAGTCTTCCAATGGGACGCGATGGGTATGCGTAACCTAGTTGCATCATTACTCAAGCTTAACTTATGCGCCAATAGCTTCAACGGACGCGGCTGAGTTTGATGATTCTGAAGACTCCGATTCATGGAAGGGCAATCGTCGACGAAGGCTTTGGAAGTCGACATACACACGCGCCGCCCTCAATGTATGCATTGTAACCTATCTCTGCATGGCCCGTTGTAATGATTTATCTAGCCATCCATCCCCCATATCGACCGGGTACTTTTCGCTGCCTTGGCCCCTTCCCCCCAAACATCCACCATCTTGAAGTCCGTCTCCCGGACATGGGAAGATCACTTGTGGGCCCAACTCAGCATTGTCTGTGAGGAAAAGCAATGCATGGAAATGGCACTTCTGGCCAATCGTAGCTTCTGGGAGGGCGGAGACAGTGTTACTGATCAACCAGATAGCCACGCTTCTGACATCAACCGCGAAGAAGAAGAGGGAGAGTGGGAAAGAGAAGTGGTCAGCACTTTGGAAGGTTTGAAGAGTATATCCGTGGTTGAAGGGTATGTCGAGTGGAGGTCGTACAAGACAGTGCTACAGCTGAAATTCTCTCTCCAGCCTACCAGCAGACCATGCTTTCCATGTCTCTCAACTGCACATTATCTTGGATAGGACCAGTGCACTCCTCGATATATTTGCTGATGGTCTCAGAGACGGTGCTTATAGTCAATCATCATCTGAGTACGTTCATCTCATTCTGTGCGTTTCCTATTTTTACCATAGGAATAGGTTCCCGACAATGTGCCGTTTTTTTGCACACCTTTGTCTTTTCCTGCAGTTGATAGACATACCTACCCCCCCTTTGGCAACCCAAACAATCCTTGAAGCATACATTCGGATCCTGGAGGTGCGTATTACCCTCCCTTGGTTAATTCACCATGCTAACTTTTTGCAGTCGGCCGGCCAGAGGGAACTTATTGCGTTGTATGCCGGCGCTCTTGGGGACAATGCCATAGAGCGCTATGCGTTATTCCTCACATCCCTTGAACTTGGCGCGGATATATCGGAGAGGCGGCTTGCACTTACGCGTGGCACGGAACATGGTTTAGATCTGGACAGGGTAGCTGTTGCGACTGCCGAACGAACCATCGAAAAAGCCTTCGAGGTTGGTCTCACTATTATTGGCGTCGTTCCATGGTTTCTGGGCGGCATCTCATTTTCCCCGCCTCTAGGTACTTCCTCCGCTGACAGGTCCGTTGCCTTCAGTCATAGCCATGCAACCACCTTTGTCCGAGCCTGAGCTCCTTCTCTTACGATCGATCGAATGGACAACATTCTCCAACGCAACGTTCAATACTGCTCTGGAGCAAACAAATGTCATTCTTCGGTATTTTTTGGGTACGTTATTGTGTCTTCATTCGCCGTCAATCTACTCAATTTCCCCGACTTATTAATTTAGCTGCTGGGAGAGTCAGTGCCGCGCAGCAACTTCTCGCCGTATTACCCCCAGATCTTGCTTCCATCAGTGAGCCCGAGGAATGGGCGACGGAGTACCTACACTACAGGCAGTTCTTTGTGGTCTGGGAAGCCCTCCACCAAGTCGTTGAATGCGAGTCATTGGAGAGTCCTCAGATGAACCGTGAATCCAGAAACTCTTGGTTGAAAGAGTACACAGTACGTCCGATCATGTCGACACTCATTTCGCAGTTGACTCGTCAATCATTTTGTAACCATCAGTCTCTCGTTGAAACGGCACACGAGAAGATAATGAAATTGTTAACCTCAGAATGGCTAGTCTCAGATGTCGACGTTGCTGTTGGTGCGTAACCCCACAGAGACCCTAGGTTACCTACTAATAACGTATTCCATAGCTGATCGTCGTCGCCGGGAATTAGTTCGGATTAGGCAGGTCTACATCCCAGAACTCATTATCCGTCTCCACCATGCCTTGTTTAGCTCTCGACACAAGCTACCTCAGTGCGTACCATCGTTTATCTCTCCGACCGATGACTTACGTAGAGAACCATGTTAGGAATTTAAAATTGGTGTTTAAATTGGCGACCGTTGTGGCTGATTCGCGGTATAAATTATACGAAGATTTCGTTGGAGATGGAGGGAGGCCATTGAGTGAGTATCTCGGTGCCGTTAGACAGGCCGTAATAGGTGGCCTCGAAGGAGGGGGCTCTGATCCATTGAGAGCCCTTGTACGATAAACTGCTGAGCTGCTCGCAGCTTGTTTTGTTGAGATACGATATGCTATCCATGTATTTTCAGACTTTGGCTACTTGCAGTATCCCGTCAGTGAAGTCGAGCGACTCGAGTGACAGTCCAGCTCGTGAACACATTGCCACGTGCTGGTACTCCAAATATAGTAGTGTGGCATGTCACACGTCACTCAACTGGACCCTCATTAATTCATTGTCGATGGACTACACTACAGAATATGACTTCTCATCTCCCAAGGCAGGCCCCTCTAAGCCTTCAGGTTCTGGGCTGAAGCTCATCATACCACCATTGAAAGGTGGTAAGGTCGTCAAGAATTCGAAGTCGAAAAACAGAAAGCCCGATGGCAATGTCCCCGAAGAGAAGATACCAAAGCCAGTCAAGTTGAAGCCATTGAAAGACGTCTTGACAAAGCTTATTTCTCAGATCAAGAAGTAAACTCCTTCATTTTGTGCAAGACAGATAACGATGTCGCTAACAAAAAGTTAGGAAGGATGACTACGCGTTCTTCCTCAAGCCCGTTGATGCTTCAGCTGTCCCAGGATACTCGGAGATGATTACGAACCCAATGGACTTTGGGACAATGACGGTCAAGGTCTCGAAAGGACGATACAGAAACTTGGATGAGTTCACGGTTAGTAGTCGCGCATATGAGACCCCGAGCCCATCTCACCCAATGATCAGGCGGATCTGAAGTTAGTTACGCAAAATGCAATGCGATTCAATCCTCCTGGAACAATCTATTACACTGAAGCCCAGCGCATCGAATCATGGAGCTTAGATCATATCGAGAGGATGGCGCCCTCCGTTATTCAGCATCAGACAGACTGGAATTTAGATGTTGAAGATGAGGCCGAATCCCAGCAGGTCAACATAGATGAAGACGACGAGACCAATTTCAACGTACCCCCCACTCCCATGGACGTTGATGATATCTCTAAGGCAGGCCGTTCTCCGTCGGTCTCCTCTCAGCCGCCTTCCAACTTGACCAGACGAACACTGAGGGCACCTGTCCTTAAAAAGTCGGCTGCAAGCACAACAACAGCGCTGTCAGAGAGTTTGGACTCTGAAGGTCGTCTTCCTGGCTCTAAAGATGGCCTCGGCGCGTTTCCACCTCAGTCCGACTGGGCTGAAACAATGCTCATGTTGAAACTAAAAGGTACGATGGACCAACTTGCTTGCCCCCACAAACTTCATCGTACCGGTAGGCAAAAAATACAAAACAAAGAAAGAGCGGCTTCGCGTAGTAAAAGAAGGGCCCCCATACGCACCTGATGGTAGTCTGGACTACTCTCAAAGTATGCTCTATTAGTCAATTATCTCATCTAAACTGAACCGCATTTTAGTGGAAGATCCATTCACTGTATTATCTACATTTGTCCCAGAGGCTCGATCTCGCCCCCGCCTCTTGCCACTCTATCCACCCGCGGTATCTTCGAATGTCTCACACCAATATCCAGCACCCACCACGCTCCCGCTGGGTCATTTTGACGTTGATGGTGTTTCCTTGTCTACGAAACAGCCATTGGCTAAATATAAACACTGGCATCTTACGCGCACATCTCAAAACCGCAGTCGGAAGGACAAGGACGATCCCGATGATACTAGTAATGAATTACCCGAATGGCAGGCTCCTCGTGAGCCCCATGCACTCGACTTCGGCTCCATGACGATTCTCTCCAGCGAAATAGCCAAAGAGCTTCGACAACGGTCAGCCCCGCTAGAGTCATCGACCACTTGTCAAAATGCTACGACGGAACCGAATTCCGTCCTTGACCATATCAGGTCCTCTCTTGTCTCTACTAATCTCGATACTGCGCCGGGTGATAGCACCTACTTCAACGATGTCCATGCCCGTGAAGCCGATGTTTATGTTCGAGATATCGTATACGGCGGTAGTGATGGTTTCGCTTATGCAACAAGTTTGGCAGCATTTACTATTCTCCAAGATCAAATTAAGAATGGTGACATACCCATATCTAGTACGTTCTAATATCGAGACTAACTTATGGATCACCAAGCTCACCCCTTTTAGGTTCCTCTTGTCCTGACTCGAACTCTGATGGTGATGGTGGTCTAGGTGCCTCCCTTGCAGATTGGGCCATCCAGCACATCCTTGACCCCATGACTGATGGTCGGCATTCTCTCCTGCGCCAAACAGCTCTCCACCTTCATAGCCTCATACAAGGCGCTGACGCCCCTGTCGTCAATATGGACACCGACTCGGACGGTGAATCGAACGAGCCCCGTGTGCGATCCCTCGGTGATCAAGTTGCTCTTTCCGTCTACACATATCCACTGGCTCACCAAGCTTTATCGACCCTTCGTCAAATTTACGCTACCAACATCGACCTTGGATGTCTTATTCGTGACCCCTCCGAATTCGCCAAGAGCGAGGATGAATGGATTGGAAATGCTATCAAGACTCAGTTGGCGTCGCAGGCCGACCACCAAGATTCGCCTGGGACTGTGGACGAAGATCCAAAGCTCCTGACCCAAGCCTTCAACCACGCTGCTGACTTGATATGCCGGACTCATAAAGAAATACTGGACGGCAAATCGTCAAATAAGCACCCATTCGCTGAGCCTTCGTTGGTCGATGGCGAGAGCACGGTCCCGGCCCTGGTGAGCACTTCTCCCCTGGTGCTGCTTTACTCAATTCCAACCGTTCCTACGTTTCAGTCCGAAAATCCCTCCCTCCGCAGCCTTCGCCTCAACTTGCTAGCACTCTCAAAGCGGGCGCCCGTCAATATTATTGCGCCGTTGAGTAAAGATCTTCTTCCTAAAGATGTCCAAGATGTAGTACCAACGCTTCCGAGTTGAAAGACAACACTTTGTTCCTTAGATGAGTTCTGGTCACCGCCTGGTAGTAGTGTATATGGCCCACTCATTATATAAGTGCCAGCTTGGACCACTTGCATGAGCAAGCGCCTGAGCCTCGCCATGAACATACGGCAACCCAGAGTCGCTATGGAGATCATGATGGTCACCGTACCATTGACGGCTGGGCTTAGCGATGTAGTGACCCAATACAACGCTTCCTCGATTCTTTGGTGAAGCATCAGTCCGTGGATTCTCCCTTTTGGCTTGGTTGAGTCTTCGGTAGGGCCAGCGCCGTTATCTTTCACGCGTGGCATTCATGCGGGTTTCGCAAGCAAACAGCTTGCTTCTGCCTCGGTCCGAAAAATCGTCCTGGTCCTGAATCTTTAGTTCAGCCTTCCTGCTTTGGCTCTGGGGCATGTTCCGAATTTGTTTTTCTACTTCCGGGATATGTGCTCAAGACTTGGGTGGAGGTAAGCATCTGATCTCCGACATCTTCCAAGGATCTCAATCAGAAACCGTGCGAGCTCTTCGCCGTGGCCTTGAGTTGCGGTCACCCTGCGGCGGAGCAACTGTGAGTGAGAATACCGCACGTTTCTTTAGTCCGTAGGAGTAAGCGCATTGACGATCAAGTTTTATTGCAAAGACAATTGAAAGAGCTGTGGCACTGGATGAACCATCTCGGTCATGGGAATCATGGGATAATGAGGCATAATCGTTCTCCCAATGCGAAATGAGGGGACAATTACCTTAAAATTGACCATGTATTGGCCTTTACCGGTGAGTACACAATGTCGGTTCACATTGATGTGACTATGCTCTAGACCCACGGCCGATCAGAGCAAACTGAAATGTAATCAACACCGTCATAGTATCGATGCGAACGGCTTTCTACCCCAAATCGAGGAGATTCCTTAACTTCATGGTTGTCTGTTCCGTCATGTTGAGGCCTCGTGGTCACTCCGGGGATCCAGTTCTTGACCACGTCCAACCGTAACGGAGGTCGATCGACGAGTTGCGAATACACTGAAAATTACTCATATGGTGCCTTGCTGAGGAGAATACTTTTGCGGTGCCATTGGGTCGAGTCGCGAACCGGAGTTAGATTCACGAGACTTGGACGGGAGCTCGCTCCGTTGAGTACGCTGGTTCAACTCTTTCTTGGCTAGCCATTTCTTTTGTCCATCGCAGTATTACGACACCGTGTCAATACTCGATCGAACGCCTCAGAGACCTCACGGCTAATATCTCTGCCTCTTGTGGGCTTCTTGCATCAAATCTAGTGCTCGATGCTCGTGCGGTGAAGATGAAAAATGCCGACGATGAAGAAACCACGTTATCATCTCCCGGGGTGTATGCTTGTGGTTCAAGTAGGAGGTCGCCTGTCCTTCCCAGCCGACTTTGATGTGTGCTTATCTTTGCAAGTCAATAAATACTGAGTTGGTGTCCCCAATATTGGCTTCCAATCTTTCAACATCATGATCTCGCGCAACTACAGCCGAAGAACGGTGGCGGGTAGCCCTTGATGCGCATTTTAACAATCAAAGTGATCCACCCTCATGACCAGGTGAATGAAGGACACACTCCCTGGCCACCACGCTGAATGTGTAGCGTCTCGTATGAATCCTTGTGACCCTGAACCATAATATCCATTGAGGGAGTGAGATAGGCGCCATACACTGCATTGACCCACGCGTCGTCAACGTGGGACCAAGATCCCTGAAGATCCCTGACGATTCCGGGTCAACCCCACAAACCGAACTGACCATCTCAACTTTCATGCACTCGGCCCAAAGGGTCATTAAGCATAGACCTCAAACCTTTTCACCTCGTAGGTCTTACCTGGACTTTCGTTGTCGAGGGACGACGAACAGAAAAACGACAACTCTTCTGTTTATTTCCGTAATTTAGCCATTCAACTGGTAACGTGCCTTCGCAACCATCCATGTCGTGCAGATACTGACATTTCGGTGGGAATGGCTGAGTGGATATTCCGAACTATATGTTTTTCCAGAAATTCTTTGACAAGAACCGATCGTCGCACTGTTGCTGAGGTGCATAGTACGTCCCGGTTGCGACTGTAAAAGTCATCTTTCGACGAGTCCAACCGATTGGGGATACCATCCTCGATATGGTTTCATAAGTACTATCTTCCAACTTCGAATGGACAGTGGGTAGGTCTAGGGTAGGCTGACGCGCATCGACGCGACTGACCTGTGACCACGGCATATTGACACATCTTTGAGGTCGAGAAGCGATCGTTTGTCTCGGAAGTATGACTTCTCCACGCCTACTCTCATTCTTAGTGTAAGGTGGCCGTATAATCTCTCGGAACCCCAAGGAGAACCCGATGAATCGGTTGTCGTCGTCTTTTTGCAAATGACTTTGCTTCCGCATTCGATCCTGCTTCGAGGTCGTCTGAAGTATCGGGGATCCACGTAGGGAACATTCCGCCTGCGGCAGATGGGCTAACCTCGTAGATCCTAGGGTTCGGGTTTCTCCTTGTCTCTATGTAGGTTTTCAATTGGCTAGGATAATTTTGCCATCCATGTTTCAATGATTAATGGTTGGTTAACTTAGAGTGCTCTCCACCAAGATATTCACTACCTCGGGATGAACATGGGCTATCAAGAATGAAATACATGAAGAGGACTCCAAATTCTTCACAAGTAGCCTCATATTGGGCGTACAAGACAAAACTAAGCAGAGTCCGGTGGTAGTCTCCGCAGAGCGACGGACCCTGAAATCTCTTGATGGTGGCCCGCCGCCATAACTACTACCATACGCGCACAACATCTGGGGCGCAACGGTTGTCACCATTGCTCTCAATTTTGGTCTGGTGCCAACCTCGCCTAGATTCAGTCGACATAACGTCAGCGGTTCGGCAAAGCCGGTGATACTGACGAGCTGCTGGTGATTATGCAGGATGGCCCCCACGAATAGAATTCCCTGGAAAGATACCAGATCTGGCGGTTGTCCCCGATCACCCTTTACAAGACTTTTGGCACGGAAATGGATACTAAATGAAGAAGCCGTCCAAGTGATAAATAACTCACCCAGTCACAGTTCATCTCTGGTCCCCCCGGCCTGCCACATGAAATTTCATCGACCGCTCTTAGCGTCTTTGTCTTCTTCGCGTTGAGGTCCCTCAGATGCGTCGAGACCAAACGCATTGCTGACATCCATTCATTCATTCCTTTCGACTCCTTCCCTATTGCTTCCCCATCGACTCGTTGCATGTCTAAATCGCGTTCTCCAACCCCTACCCCGAGACGCCCCACTAATATATCTCCGTCGCTGGAGCCATCGACCTCACGACTTGAATCAAACGAAAACGTTCCCTACCCTACCCTGCCTAGACATCAAAGCCGACACTTGCCACCCGTTACATCCATCTCTACCCCCGCTAACCCTCAAATCGCCGAAAGCAGCCGCGCCGCCCTCAGACGACCAGCAGAGAGTTCACTGGAAGAACGGAGCCCTAAACGAAGAAAAAGAGCCACTACGATGGGAGCTAGGGAAACAGGCGGTTCGTCGAACCGGTCAAGCCCATCATCCGACTCCCAAGACGGCCTCGCTGACACCGAGCATGACGCCGGTGGACGTGATCAAGGCAACCAAATTGCAGAAGCAGCGCCGCCGAAGAAGAAGCGTACCAGGACACTCACGACTCCCCATCAGTCTGCCGTACTTCATGCATTATTGGCACAAGTATGTTTCCTCCTATCTGTCTGTCTTCACGTGCCGTTGACATGTCGATCTTAGTCGCGTTTCCCCACTACTGCCATGCGGGAGGAGGTCGGTCGAGCAATCGGACTGAGCGCCCGGAAGGTCCAGGTATGTGACAGGATTTTTACATTTCAACTAGATCTCACCACGTCCATTTTCCTTGCGATGTAGATATGGTTCCAGGTGAGGTTCCTCGAGCTCCTGAGGTTGAATAGGACTCACCCCCTTTCCAGAATCAACGACAGAAGGCCAGGCGACCCCGAAGTCAAAGTGATGCGCCGCCCAACCTGCTCCCCCACCAGGACCTAAACACGAATGCTCCACCCCCTGGTCCGTCTTATCCCGCGCGCACCACCACACCGCAGGGGCATATAGGTGGTGGGTCTCACCAGGCCGCGAATACCCACGTCCAGGTTAGCGGCTCATTATTAGGACCGGGAGTACCAGGACATATAATTTCGCCAAGTCGTCCCTCGCTTTCGAGACCTCCAGAGTCTCAGATCCTTCCCCTTGCCGAGCCGCCCCCACTCACCCACCGATCTGTACTGGATAATCCATATCCTCAAGGGCGTCCTACCCCTCTGCCACCACATGCGAGAACCTTCGGCGACCGACCGCCTGTTGAACCCTTGTCTCGTAGCTTCTCTCGTGTCCTTCCTCCATTGTCCATTGTCCCCCCTCCGAATTTCCATCAAACACCAAGTGCCGGCTCTAATATCCTTCCACCACTCACTCAATCCGCACCCCCAACTGCAGTATCTTACGAACTTCGCCCGTCATCACCCGAACCAACGATTTCTCCTACCCGTGTTGTACAGCCAATTCCACCGCCTTTTACTTTACAACCTCCTCCACAATGGGACACTTCTTCCATGTCCCCCCGACCAAACACTTCTTCATGGTCTTCCCGCTCTTCTGGAGATAATTTCCCCATGCCCTTTCTTCCTTCTCGCAGGCCTCGGCCAGTGTCTCGTCCTGAAAGTCGTTCAGACTCCAATCGGCCTGGTCGATACGATCCTGTTCGCGGTGCGTTACTACTGTCATCGGCAATGACAACATCCCTAATGGCCAACACATCCAGACAACCTTCCTTAATCCCTCCACTCGCTCAATAGACTAACTAACGAAAGTAAAACGCTCTTTCATGATCTGCACAGTTTGTACGTGACCTTTGATGTCTTATTCGCTCCTTTGCTTTGTCATATTCTGTCCTGTCTTCGTACCCTGATATTCGTTCACATTCATCTAATCTTTGGCCCTCGTTCATCATCTACATACCTTACTGCTGTATCTGGTTAGTTTTGGCCACTTATTTCTCATCCTTATCTTCAGCACTGCTATTATTGATACCATACTGCAAATTGTATCATCTTATAATAATGTTATTGTCTGTGATATAGTCGCTATTTGTCCATTCATGCCATCTGATGGTCGAACAACCCTTTTCTGGCGGCAGCCAGGCGGAGCCTGAGTTTCGCACGAGAGCGCAAAGAGGCCTCCAGTGCTTGGGAGTCATCATGGGGCCTTTCGATCACGGTGCCTTGGGCGAGAAGAGGTTCCGCTATCGGAGAGGATCTGTCAAGAGGCGATGAGGTGGCTTTTGGTGGCTGTTCCACTAGTCTAACCCGTTTCTTTTCCTCCGCAAGCCGGCTAAGCAACTGAGCGCGAATGTTGGACGTGCTTATTCTTGGATCTGCTACCGCCACGTTTTCCGAAGCCTCGCCTTTTGACGTAGTAATCCGTCTGCAATCTACGTCGTGATTGGGGGTCACCGATAGTTCTTTGGGGTTACTGCTTTCGGATAGAAGATCACATGCTGAAGAAGGATCGCCAGGCTGATCTAATTGACCCTCGGCGAGAAGAGGGTTCATACTGGTGGGTGATGAAGATGATTGTTCGCGCTCTGATGACGGGAATATTTTGCCCACTTCAGGTGAGAAATGCGCTAAGTCTGACAAAAGACCACGTGTGCGAGCCATAATCTCCACTGTAGGTGTTCTACCGCGTGGAGAAGAACTTCTTCCAACTTCTGGTTGGGTATTCGATAAGGGCATTCTTGCTCTCAGATCCGTGCTCACGTCGGAGACATGCGAACGTGGCTCTTGCTGAAGGATGGGAGAAGCCTTATCCGGTAGGTCAGCTTCACCAAGGACTTGGGATTGTGATGGACCTGGATCAGAGAGACGACACAAAAGATCAGGGCGAGAGCCTGGTGGAGGCCGATGAGACCGGTCTGACAAATCATTAGAACGCTTCGACTTCGTTTGATGAGTGGTTGGTTTGGAAGGACGGGCGAGAGACGAAAGATGTGCTTGGATGGATTCATGCAGCGTACGGTTGCGAGGGCGCCGCTGCGGGCAACTGGGCGCGGGTTGACGATTGATCGCAGCAGTCGTGCTCGTCCCTTCATTTGCCGTCCAGTCGGAAGCCCCTTGTTGTTGGGGAAATGCACGGGTAGCAGAGGGATCAAAAGTGTCAAGAGGGTGAGCTGCAATATCTATAGATAGTGGTTGCACAATGCACAACCCGAGGTCTGAAGCATCAGCGGATGAAACCGTATGGGCTCCAGGTGCCTCGGTGTGACTCCTACATGAAGGAAGGACATCGACCGTCAGAAAGGCTCTCCGCTTGCCTTTATCATTTCCAACAGAAGGTTGGTCCAGGCCGCCCACATCTCTAGGGTGAGCGTAGGCATGGCGCTCATCTCCCGGATGAGGTGTTGTTTGGCTAGGTGGAATACTTTCTCGTGATGAGCTACGCGTTTGTCGCCGACGCGACGGACCAGGTTCAGCAAAAGAGTCGTTTACAGCGAACTCCTCGTGACGGGCCCTTGCGTTAGGGTAGTTTCTACCCGAAGGGGACCAAGAAACAGAGCGGGATCGGGGAGGCGGTCGGATGGAAGTACGTTGGTGGCGTGAGCGTGGTTGCCGGGACCCCGAACGAGCGTATGAAAGGGCTGTCCGAGATCGAGATCGTGAGCGTGAACGTGAGCGAGATGACCACCGTCTGCTGGTCGAAGGTTCCGGCGGAGAGGATATTTCCGTAGGTATTTCATACTAATAGCATGTTAACCACCATAAATGTATGTATCTGAAATGATCAACGAACCTGCACGACGGAATCGTAAACAAAGAGGTCTTTGTACGGTGATCGAAGGAAGGAATATATTTCTGTGCGTGGATGAGAAAGGGAAAAGTATGATCTGGTTGAACAATACTTGCCATGGGCAAAATGTTCGGCATTGCGACATCTGCCGCCTTCTGCGTAAGGTGTGTCCATGTCCAGAAATTCCGCCATGAGCTTTATAGCGGACTCAGATCGAATGTCTATTGCTTTCATTAGCGAGATGAGAAAGGTCGTCAAGAACTACGCAATTTAGCGGCGTAAGACGGGAAAGCAAACGATATACCTACTTCAACGTCTGAATTTGGCCATACACGGAGTTCTCGCCGTAAAAACACGGTCGCGCGACTGATGTATTCTTGTGATGCAGTGAATTGAGCCGGCGTTGGATGCGGGCGGTAACGAGTGCGAGCGTTTGATGCGACATGCTATATAGCACGGGTAAATTCGACTGAATGGCAAACATCATAAGAAGCACACCTTCGCATAGAGGTCGTGCTCGTATATCCATTTCCTCCGAGCTATTGAACGATCCAGTCGGTCCGATTCCTCTCTCTGTCGGCGGTCTTGCCTCCCCCAAAGCCGTTCAGCTCTGGGTCTGCGACGTCGAGGTTCAGATGTATTGTTGGCCCCCTGGGGCTGTGGAGAAGATCTCAAAGGGGGCAGATAGTGTTTCTGATAGTCGTACTTTGATCGAATATGGTGAATAAGATATTCACCAATTTGTTGAGAACAAAGAGGGCATCGACGTGACTGGTCTACGTAAAGCCTCAGCGAAGCTCACGTCATTCAATTGATAAGGTGACTGACCTGACCATATCATCAAGCACTCGAAGCAGAATTCATGAGAACAGGGAGGAACCACCGTTCTGTCCGCCATGGGCTGAAGACATATGCTACAGTTGTCCTCGAATGTTTCTGAGGCCACATTTTCTGGCTCAGGTGACTCAAGCTTGATGCGTTTCGGCGCAGGGCTCATTGCAGAGGCTTGGGCCGAACGGGTAGCACTAGGTAACTACTAATAAGAAAAGGAAAAGGATAGATTCCGATAGAAGGATGCGGTCTGACTGACCGTGGGATGATCCTTTTGACTGTGGGAAGGGTGAAATGCCCCTTTTTCTAGGCTTCGGGCCCCTGACTTGCCACTACTTCGAAGGTTGCACTTCCAGTCAAGCTACTGAATTCGCGGACTTATCTGCCCATCTGGTCTTTTAGGATCTGGCCATTGAAGTCTTTAAACGCAGCACGAGGACTTTTACTTCCTGATTTATGGTTGACTGCTCCCATCCATTTCTGGCCCATCCTCAATAGCCTAAGGGCGTTTGCCCTCAAGTAATGGCAACATTTAGCGAGCTTGGTAAAAGCTTGCGTGCTATAGCCCAATGCCCCAGGTCCCTATAATAAAAGGCCCCGCGAACTAAATGCGGAGCGTGAGGCAAGGATGGCGTAAGGGACTCTCACTAATACGATTCATAAGCACGATCCAGTAGAACATGAATATTTAAGCTCAATAGGGAACACGTCCTCGTCTCCCCAAAAACCGTGATGTCAGGACCAAAGCCACTCATCATCGTTGCAGGCCTAGGAACAGGCTCGGGGACAGGTTCTGCATCAGCGTGCGCTTCATGATCGCTCGGAGTTTATCCCGTGTGCTCACTTCTCACTTCAACGCAGCCGTCTCTTTTCTAAGAATGGATACACCGTCGCACTTGTCTCAAGAGCACGAGGTGACTCTTTGACCCAGCTTGCTCAAGAATTAACTGCTTCTGGAGGAGAGGTCAGGACCGGAGTGTTCGAGAAGCATGCCTTCTTGACAGAATTTTCTAGGCCGCTGCATTTCCATTGTCGTCCTATTCCGAAGCCGATGTCAAATCCGTGTTCAACGATATCAGAGCTCGATTTCCTGCATCAACTTATAGCATCCGAGTGGCGATCTTCAATGCCGCGCATGGTGTATGGAAGCCATTTTTAGATGTCACTCCACAGGATGTCCAAGAATCTCTACAAGTCAACGTCGAAGCAGCTTTCGCCTTCTCCCGCCAATCTATCTTGGAATTCAAGTCGAATGACATCGATGCTCAAGGTAAACGAGGGACCTTGATCTTCACTGGCGCGACTGCAAGTATCAGGGGGAATGTCACAACCAGCGCATTCGCTGCAGGAAAGGCTGCTCAGCGGTCGCTTTCGCAAAGCTTGGCAAAAGAGTTCGGGAAAGAAAATATCCATGTCAGTGCACTTCTTGTGGTCGATTCTTCATAGGCCCTGATGCGGTCCATCATCATGTTCAGGTTGCTCATGTAAGTCTACCTTGGTGGAAGCTCACTGGTGCTGATCTAAAGCGACCTGGGTAGGCTATCATTGATGGAGGTAGGAACTTCGATCTTCGTGCGATGAGAGCTTTGCTGAATCTTGTACAAGTGATCCTCACTGGCCGTACGAAAGAACGCATCTCCAAGATCGGTGAAGACTCTCAATGGGAAACCAATGCGAACGTTCGCCTTGACCCCAACAGTATCGCTTCAGTAAGTCACCAGGACAAATTCAGGCTTGTTCCTCCTTCTAACGCTCTGCAGTCGTACTTGTATCTGGTGAATCAAGACAGATCTTCATGGACATGGGAGCTTGATCGTATGTTTATTTTCGACTTCCTTCTTTCTGTGGTTAGTTGACGTGATTGACCCGCCTAGTCCGACCTGCTCACGAGAGGTGGTAAGTTGGTAGTACTACGACTAGTTGAATCGTCGATCGATACATGAGTAGCTGAGTTTGAAATGGAAACCAACCTCCTGGGTTACTCCTAATTACCGATCACTGGCCTCGAGGCATCCTCATTGTTCCCGACATACCACCACCTTCTGGCCAGCTTCGAGGAGCAGCATTCTTATCTTGTACCACTTTGACTCATGTTCTGATAATCCACTCTTCTTATCACTCAAACTCTCACTTTTATGTTTATGGCCCACCATCAGCAATGGAATCCCAGTCAATCCCTCTATGCCTCCCCTTCCCCGATGTCTATGCCCATTCCAGACAAAAATAATGTTGAAATGAACAGGGAAATGCTCCTTCGGGTGCTGGACCACTTTTCCACCGTAATCCCAGTGTACTTCGACAACCGACCCGTTCGTCTCGTCGTTCATGGTGGCGCGTGCATGCTTCTTCATCCAAAGCTCTACCCACTCACACAATCACCGCCCATGTCGCAAAGCCTGTTCGTTGGAGATGACGGGCGGCCAATTCCGATACCAGCGAAGCGCACCGCCACGAGAGATGTCGATTACATCGACCGATCATTCGCTGCGGAATGGAAGAAACAAGGGGTTGTCGATGCGACTGAGCGCCTCAAGAAGTGTATTCGTATCACTGCTAGTCAGTTTGGGCTCGGTGCAGACTGGATGAATAGTGATGCTGATGTAGCTCTCCCGATGGCCTCCGAGTAAGTCGTCGATTCGCAATTGAAGCCCCCCATCCGTGCTCGTCGCTTTCATTACCTTCTCGAGCTTTCCTTCTGTTTCCCTTGCTCTTCTGTCTATCTTAGAATAGATGCTCACTCACTCTCAGCCCTCGGACTGGGACTGTTTACGATCCCATTTACAAGGATTCGCTTCGTCCGAACAACGTCCACCTCCACACCATCTTTACTTCTCGGAACCAACAACTAACGCTGATCAGTGTTACTCCATTCTGGGCTGTCGCCCTGAAGCTAGTACGATATTGCAAATGGGATCCTGGCGATATCTGTGCCCTCCTGCGGTTTGTTTTCTCACTCGTTGAATAAAGCATTCGTAACCTAATCAAACAATGTTGGGATGCTTTTTGTAGCAATGGGACGCTGATGTCCAATGTAACTTGGACGCCAGAGATCCTTGAAGGCTGGCTTCACAAGGAGTGCTGGTCGATGGGGTATGCATCCTACGATGTCGCGAAAGTCATGGAGATGCGGAAGCGAATACAACATGCTGTGGCCATGGTGAACGCTTGGAACAGTTCAGAGCCCCCGTCAACGCAGCATCAAGCGACGCTCCCTACACCGCCCTCCTCAGCCAACCCTACATCATCCTCGTTCGGCACTGGAAGTCGACTCGCACCAGAGGCATGGAGTATGGGTGGTCAAGGTATGGGTCCAGCGGCGCCACCTGTTAGTAGTGCATGGACTGTACCGCCGCCTTCTCCTCCGGACCTGCCTAATTTCCCTGCTCAAACCCCTTCGTCGTCACGAATCGGCATGAGTCCCACTCCCGTTATGCCCCATCAAGTTCAAGGTCAATGGAGCACACCGTCCACCCTCTCGCATCATGCTAGCTCCCCAGCTTCCACGCCTATGACTCAGCGAGATTCTTGGGTTGGTGGATGGGCTCTATCCATTCAGAACCCCTCCAACCCCCGTCCCCCTCCGCCCTCTGTACAAAGTACCTTCCCAGATCTACAACAGAGGCCTCCGCAACACCAAGCTGATACCGGCGGTAATGCAAGATCGTCACTTGGACTCTCTCTCGGGGCGGAGGCTCCTGGATGGAATCCTTCAGACGACCGTATCGATGTACCTCGCACTGAGACTACGCCACATCCCCCAAGTCGCCTTGGTCGGCCTCGCTATCTAACCGCCAATTACACGAACAATACTCGTGAGGTGGTCCGGAGGGCGTCATTTACTCGAGAGCCCGTTTCTCACTTCCAAACTGGCCAGGATACATCAGTCATACCTGCATTTGTACCCAATGAACCTGAAGCGTCCCGAGCTCGATCCTCCTCAAGCAATGGGTCGTTGTCCTTGGGACTCCCAGCTGGGTTTGTGGCTATGGACGAAGCATCACCCTATGAGTGGTACGGTCTCAGCGAAGAAGAGAAACAAGCCGTGATGAGGGACCGAATGAGAAGGGCCACCACTTCAAGTCCTTACTCCCAGCCAGCCGACCCCCAGCCCGAACCTGTCATACCCAGAGACGACTTACTCCAGAAGACGCCACCAGCCCGTCTTTCGTATATGTTCGCTGAAACCAAGGATAATGATGCTGTTACCCAGCCTCCACAAACCCTGTCACATCGGGCAAGCCAGAGCTTCACTCCCAATGGGGTCAGTCACCGACCGGACCAGATTCCAAGTGCTATGGCATGGCATCCTGAAAGTGCAGAACGTGGTGCAAGAGTAAGGGAGAGGAACAGGTTGGCAGCTGCTTCGTCATCGCTAGGCCTTGGAATCTCTCCGCGGCCTGTCATTCCTGAAGACGACGAGCTCTGGAAACCGTATCATGGGAGGGGCGTCGCAGCCGACAATAATTTGCGACATAGTCAGAGCCTCGGTGTTCTTTAGCCCCTGTGGGCAATCCCAACAATTTCTTTCGTTTTTTCGTTCGTTCTTTTCCTCGTCGTTCACGCCGTCAGTTTGTTCTTCTTTATGCATTTCGCTGGATTTGTCTCCAGTTCGTTCCTCTCACCATTGCTCATTCATGCCACATTCATCTTTTCCGAAAGCGTCTGTTGCTTCATCAAATCTGTTCGTTGTATGTACCATCTTGCAAACGCTCCATTGGAACCCTTGTATAGCTTAGAACACATTTCTTCTATGTAATACCATGATTCAATAATATCAATTGCTCTGTATGTCTCTTTGACAGAGAAGCTTGAAGCTTGATTGACGGAGGCCACCAAGGATGGACTTATCGACGTTTAGGAGAACACGAAGTATGTATTATTATCATAAGTAAGATACATTGCATAGGAATATGAGGAGGATTCAATCCTTCAGAATGGGAATTTGATCGGTAGGTTCGCCTTGGAAAGGGAGCAAAGGTTGCACGGGGAGGCGCCATGGGCTCTAAAGGACTGCTTAGAAAAGAACACAGAAGCGATTCATGAAGTCACTTACGAACAAACACTACCCTCCAGTTCAGAAGGAGTATATCGGCTAACCACCAGTCCTTTGTGTTCGATGGGAGGAGGGCGAAGGACAGCAAATTCGTTCATGTGGGGGTGCGGGCTGGCTTGGGGCGTGTCGAAGGCAGAGAAATCGGTGATGATCTTTCGACCCTTGGGGAACCGAGGCTGATAAAGGCGAGAGAGATGAAACGATTAGTTGAGACCAGTGTATCAGCGAGCAGGATACTTACAGACGCATCGGCAGCTTCCTGCAAAGCAACATCGTCCGAGTTGTTGTCGTCAACAACATGGATTCTTTCAGAGGCGCCGAACGACTCTTTGATATCTGCTGGCTGAGTAGATTCAACACAAGGTACAGCCGATTCTTCAGAAGTCTCCTCTTGCGAAGAGCTTTGCAGCGAGGGGGTTTGCCTCCGAATGTCGATGACCGTCATCAAGGACTCAGGATGACTAGGAGTTCGAAGGCATTGATTGCCATTGATCGGTACATCATCTCCTTGCTTCACTGGTTTGGACGACGAGAGACACGGGAATACTGAGAGAAACTGTGTCAACACAGAGGATGTGGGTTCCTGCTGGCGTCGGTGGGTGCAATGCTTGGGATCGTCACAAGGAGTTGACGCATCATCAAGGTTGGGCGTAGATTCCAAGTGCAAAGCCAATGTCTTGCGACCGACGCAGGGGAGGAACATGGTGGATATTGCCAATTGAAGGGAGGGTTATGAAGGAAGAAGGATGAGAAAGGAAGAATCGAGGGAGGAGGACGAAATGCATGTCCCGACTGTGGTCTTATATCCCTCGTGTTGTGGATGTGGCTCGAGTGGCTTAGGTGGTCAAAGCAGATATGAGTGGTCAAATATGAAGACATGAGTGGCACATTACGCGTTATCACCGAAACACTTGAACATTAATGGGCGCCGAGCCACAGCGCAAAGATATGTTCGTATATTGTCGTTTCTTTTCATCAAGGACTTCGATGATACAGACTAATCTCTGCAGAGTCGAATCGAAATACCAACGTACTGAATATAGACCAACTGAAGGCGAGCGCCAGCGCAGCCCTCGAGGGTAGAGTACGAGACGTTGCCCCATTCGAAGGATCTTCCACCTCCGCCACCTCAAAATCGTCCACAGTCGAAGTCGAAGTCATGCTACTCGAAGCCAATGAAGAAGTTGTTGATGCAGCGTTTGTGATGGTCGGTTGATCTGTAGTGGTAGAATTGTCAATAATGGTTTCAAGAGCGACATCCGACGTCGGCAGAGAGGATGTGGGTATCCCGGTGGTGGAAGTTTCAGCAGGGCGAATGGAAGTTATGGGGGCGTCCAGTGAACTCGGAAGCGGTAGTGATGGGAGTGATGGCGAAGAGGAAATGGTAGGCGTAGATGTGGAGTTACTCACGATGTTGGATACATCTCTGTGAGGTAGAGGGCGGCTCGCTTCACGACATGTTCTTTCAAGATCTACCCACGGACAGTTCAGATTTCAATTAGGCTCTGGTTAATCGGCTAGACGCACCGTCGATAGACTCTTGAGCCTGATCCAAGACTTCTTGCACTCCTGGAGCGAGAAACGCAATGCATTGGAGACAATTCACAAGATTATTCTGGGTGTCGGTTGTGCAAGTGCATGTAATCGTAGAGCAAGTCTGTTCAACGACAACGGTCAGTTTCAAGTCCTTGGTACTGCAAGCGGAACAAGACTTACATTTATGGTGTTCACAACTGCTGCACACCGGTCCTGACATTGGTCTGGTATTGCGTTTGGGTCAATAGACTCTCTGGGTAACTGGCGAAGGCTCAATCGACACGAATTGGCAGCAAATACGAAGCCTATGCAACCAAAATTAGCTCCCATACAAGCGCTCAACCTGACCAGCACACGAACAAGACTCGAACGAAAGCACAAGTAGGAAAGATACGAAGAAATATGTTGTTCTTGACGAAATCGACATCCTGGTCGGTAGAAGGGAGGCAAGATGGCCAAGAGTCCGAGCTCGAAACGCGACAAGCTTGTGGCTTGAACACTCGGCTTATCACGAAGCCAAGACCTTGGAGCTGCGGCGTGTCTGTCTCAGTCCAGAGTGCCTTCAGGATGCTCCCGAAGCCTTGAGGCTGCTGCAATTGGGCAATCCATCGAAGCTTGAAGCTTGAACATGGGCGTTTGTAGTGGAAAAAGCGTTCGAGCTCGAGACGCTCGGCGTAATTAGGGTTTGGGTTGCTACATTATCATAGGCGGTCACCATCGTCGCAGTGACGGAGGAAAGGGTGTTGTTTGGCACCAGGCACCTCGACAAACAAACATGTCATCAAGAACTTAGGTTGCCGTTAACTCTGTTTGGACTCTGTCGTTGACTGCCTTCCAACTGTCTGCACTAGACGCAAACTAGCTACTTATTCGGCTGGACAAGAACGACCCCCATAAATCATCTTCTGCGAGCCATGCGTATTTGTGAAATAAGACTCAATCCGTGCTATTTTCACAGATTGTAGTTGGGGTATGTTTTCTTGATGCTTTTGTCAAGCATTCATGTACTTACGGATGTCTCGCACAAGGTCCCATGGCAAATGAGATCTTTGCACGGCTGCCAGCGCTGACCGTGGCAACCTACAAGATCTAGTCGGCTGCGCAACGTGTTAGGTATAGCACAATGTTCTTCATGTCACCCAGATGCCCATAGTACACGTATAAACGAGCGGTTCTTATGAAGTACTCTCGCATCCTCCCCACATCTCTCAATCTTACCCGAAAGATGAGAGCTTTTGCCTTACGGTTCGCATTGGCAGCTTTATCGCTGGGTCTTGAAGTCCATGGTACGCTGATATTGGTTTTGGGGCGCACATAATCTCCTTTGAAGCTGATTAACATTGTGTTAGCTTACTCTGAAGGAGAGGCCATCAGTGCCGTCAAGAATCTCTTCGCTCGTCAGAGTCCTGGTGCTGGGGAACCCTCCACGCCCACATCGCCATTTGATACCAAATCGCCAACATTTCCATCAGCATGCCATACCCCTTGTGACATCGCTTCCAATGCGGGTAATGTACGTAGGAATCTTGTTCCGAATACTACTTTTCCGTCTCTGACTTGAAATCTGTCAGACTTGCAAAGATGTCAAATGTCTTTGTACAGCAGACCATGCGGAAGCACTAGGGAAATGCGTCAACTGTGTCATTGGTTCAAACGTTGGTGCAAGCCCTGTTGAAGCATCCTTCGTCATCGCCATCTTCGAAGAGGTCTGCAAAGGAAACGGTGTCACCAATCTCCCTACCCCTACCGTATCGCTTCCACCCAACTTCACCCTTCCTCCTGGAGTATCTACCGGTCCCAACGGTCAATTCTCCATTGGCACTACGGTCACCGCTAGTATTTCGGAGATGTTCGGTACTCCGGCCGGTACAACTGTGGTAATCCCACCACCAGATCATTCATCCGGAACGGCCACTGTTCCACCTGAAACGGTCACGACGCACGTTCCTCCCTCTGCCAGCGGTTCTTCGCATCCCACCTCCACCGCCAGCCACAGCAATGCCGCTGCGCTCTCAATCCCAACTGCGCTGGACTTTGTTCCCATGGCTGTTGTGGGGGCTATCATGGCACTCGCATAATACTCTATTGTGTTACCCAACGCGGTGATATGTCTACTCTAGATTTTACTATTCCTCAAGGCGTGTATAACACAATTCATTGTATCAGGGCGGGCTATCGGTTACGACATAATGACTATCCTTATTATGCATGAACCCGCGGCTTCGTAGATAGCCCACGTACACTGCCGAACGCCCACTTCAAGCCCTCCTAGCCCCTGGATGTTGTTAGCGCCGTTCGCTCCAATCGTTTGGCTGGACTCACAAACGTTCGTCCTCTTCATTTTCCTTTTACTGATACAATTAAGGGCCTGGTCACTATGTAAGAAGACGGTTCTGCCTTCCTGCGGAGGCGATGCTGTTCAACAATCTAACTATCGAGTATGCTCCAACTCGGCACGATTCAAGTCATCGCGGTGTTGCCGCTTCCTCCTTCGAATGCGCAGGAGAGGATGCGAGTCAAGTTACACAAGATCACACGAGCGTTTACAGCGCCCCCGGCTCCTGGGAATTTTCTAGGTTCCTAGAGCTATAAACAGCGCTGCAGGACCGCTATCAAGTATCTTCATTGCAACCTTTGAGCGCATCCCCCATGAGACCCTCCACCTCTTCTACCTATTCATACGCGCTGACCCCAACTAGATCGAGGTGAGAATACTTATGATGCCTAAAGAAATCTGGTTTAATGAGTCGACACTGCAGGTTCTCGGTCAGTTCCATCGGGTCCGTACAAACCACGGATTCACGCTTCTCACTCCCGGGTAAGGCTCCTTCTGATCTTGGTATAGAACAGAGCTCACTCCGGCTTACTGCGTGGCAGAGATTCATATTACCGTGGAATCCTCTTTTGGTTTGGACGAGAAGCTCGTCATCAAGCGCGGACGTAACATGATATCAGCCGTCTTCCAGCACCGACTCGGAAATACCTATGTCTGGTCTTTCAAGCCACCGATGTAAGCTACTCAACAGGACCTTGTCTACTGGCTTCGTAACTCGTCGCCCTCAAGAATAGTCGATGAACCACACGATGACATATTGAAAGTTGTTGTCTATCGCAAGACATTGGCGTTCTTGTCGCGAGAGCAACGCATTGCTTATGTTCCAAGCCTCGAATTACTAGAGGCGTTTCTTCAAGGCTCCTCGAGTATGTTCTTTTTTTCGTATGCATTACTCCAGAGAGTCCCTCTAACGAAACTAGACTTCCAGGCGAAGCCTCGCGATGGGGAGCAAATTCAAATCGAGTTCAAGTTACGGTCTATTGATCGAGTATGTGATCAACTTGCCCGGAACAATTTTTGCGTCTATTTCACTCACCGCCCCTCTAGCCAATGAGTATTGATTTCACACAACCCCTCCCATCCTACAAGCTCTTTGAGCCAGGAGATCGGTACTCCAGCGAGGAAGAACGACTGCTTGAGGATGAAGCGAAGCCACCAGACGAAGTTCCTGTAAATCCAGAGAGAGAACTTCCGTCCACGGCCGAGAAAATCCTCAAAGCTTGTCCAAGGTAAGGAATACATGTATTGTCTGGGTGAATATGCTAATCCTTCAGTGTAGATTCCGAATTCTCGTAATAGGCAAGGTAGCTGTGTTCA
Organism: Pleurotus salmoneostramineus; assembly: GCA_002583695.1. Taxonomy (NCBI): domain Eukaryota; kingdom Fungi; phylum Basidiomycota; class Agaricomycetes; order Agaricales; family Pleurotaceae; genus Pleurotus; species Pleurotus salmoneostramineus. Next base: position 54,677 of record BEWF01000198.1, read on the forward strand.
TCATTGGCCTTCTACCCCCAGGTTCTGATTCATCCTTAAGACTGGAGTCGGAAAGTCGTCCCTGATCAATAGGACGTTTGGCGTAAGCCAAGCAGTGAGTAACTCTTTGTCAGCCAGTCGAGCCAACGGAGCTCATAATAACACTGTAGAGTGTGTCTGAAGATCGACCCGGTGCTGCAGACATCAACTTCGAAATTACGTCTGACGAGAATGAACGAGTCGTTGTACATGACTCCAAAGGGTTTGAGCCTGGAAAAGTGGACAACGTCGACATTGTGAACGAGTTCATCAAAGAGCGGAGCGCGATGTCGGATATCAAGGACCAGCTGCACGCAATTTGGTATGTGCCTATGAGCCCCGTATGCCCAGACGATCATTATTTATGGTGTCTACCGTAGGTTGTGCACGGAAATACCCTCCACCAGGGGGCGGGTCTTTGAACGGGGGGATGAGCACTTCCTCAAGACCACGACAAGCGTGCAAGGATCCCCGAAAATTCCGATCATTGTCGTGTTCACCAAGTACGATCGATTAGTCAGGAACATCGACTATGACATGGAAGACGACGATGAGCAACCAGAGGACGTCCGACAGCAGATTGTTACGGAGAAAGCAGAGGCGACTTTCAAAGAAGACTGTGTCGATCCTTTGCATGCAATTTCTCCGGGAACTCACTACGTCAAAGTTTCCAGTGGGTCGTTCGCCTTTGTTATATCTGTCTTTGATCATAATATCCGTGTTCGAACTTTTAGCCCAAGCGCAATATCGGCATCTCTTGCAGGACTTGGTCGAAACTACGTTTGACATTGTCAAAGAACGCGTAAGCGGGGTTGCGTCCTACGTCGTCGCCATGTCCCAGAGAATCGATTCTGAGGTCAAGATCGACTCATGTATTGCGTGAGTTACCTTCAGTGACGTCTTCTCTTTCGCTCACCTGGCCTACAGTATTGGAAGGAAACGTAAATACGCCTTACAGTTCCAGTGGCGTATCCGCTGACAATATCACTCAGGATATTGGAAAGCTCTTTGTTCAACGGCTGACTTTCCAGGGAAAACGCTGAAAGCTTGTCTCGATGTTTTGCACAAAGACATCGTTCTCATCTGGAATTTCGACGACGATTCTGTAAGTCTTGTGCAATCGCTACATCTTTTCAGTGACTGACTAAATAATTCCCTTGCTACGACGACCGCAGTATCTATTGAGTGATGAAGCCAAGGGAGATATGGTCCAACTTCTCACAGATGTCAGGGATCGCGAACCGTCAAGCCCAATGAAAAGCCTGTATGTCTAAACTACGAAATCTGAAAATGCGTACTGATTTTTCCCTTGAAGCACGGCCATTGGTCCTGCTGTGACTGCTGTAGCGAGTGCCACTGCAGCTGTTCCCTTCGCTGCGCCTATTGTGATACCAATTGCCGTTGTCCTCGGCATTGCCACATGGGCGTATCAGCTTTACCAGCGAAGGTTCGTTACGTCTTTCATTCCCAGACCCTCCTCCTAACCACTTCTTCGTTATCCAGTCATGAAACCCTACGCTGCCTGATGTGCTACATCATCGACCTCACCTACGTCATGCGACAAGTGTTTGAGACGCACGTCCAGCAGATGCAGAAAGAACCTGATGTAGAGGGGACGCTCCGCTTCGATCCCGAGACTTTCAAGACAGTGCTTACGAAGTACGATAAATCGGGTGCCAAACTTCGGAATCACACCACAGTCCGCAACTTTGTTGAGGACCTCGACATTTTCGATCGCTTCAGCAGTACGAAGGTCATCAACAAGATCGAGGAGCTAATCAGGCAGAATGACTCTTAGTGTCCCTCAATTCGATCGGCATCAAGATATTTATCTATTCTATATTAATGTATTCATCGTCGGACATTTCATGCATAATGTAAATTGGAGAGCACTAGACGTACTTCGCTTCTTCGGAATCATTCATTCCCATCAGTGCGCATAGGGTACAAGGCCTTCACAGAAGCGTGGTCAAACGAAAACAGGGTATCAATAGATATCAATAGATAGTGCTCTATGCTGTCTATAATAACATCAATGCACCGAATATCGCGACCGGCAACGCCAACGAGATTCCAAACAACCTTGGCGAGCTGTTCCCTAGCTCCTCAGGAGTTCTACTAGGAGTAGTAAGGGGTGCAGACACTTGGGATGGTAGCGTCGTAGGGGAGGCGGAAGAGGGAAGAGAAGTCGAACGGGTCACAGCCTGAGTTGTATCTGTCAAAGCTGGGGTTGTGCTTGTCTCCGCCGTGCGAGAAACAAGAAGGGTAGAAGAGAATGTTAGAGATTGCCCACTTGACGTGATGCCGTTGGTGGGAAAGCCGTTCCGAGCGCACTGGTCACGTAAAGCTAGATACAATGACACAAGGTTTCGTTTGTTATGAGAAAGTAGCCAAATTAAAATGATGGTCGCTAAGACTGACTTACCATCAAGAAGAATCTGCGCTTGCTGCCTCATCTCTGGAGGGGCGCCAGGGACTGAGACGATGCAATCAAAGCAGGTTGAAATTTCGTGAAAGAATGTCGCGGTGCATTCGCAAGACGTCTTGAATTGGCAGTCTGGGTCCTATAATAAGGGGTTAATTGGTTGAGCACAGTTTGTGAGGCCAGGACCTACGTTGGCGTTGTTTACGGCTGGTGCACATGTGGTGCGACACTCAGCAGGTATATTGTTGAGCATGATTCCTGAAGGGCTCTGACGCTTGGTCCAGTGAGATTCAAACTGTGCATTTGACAGAGCTAGAGCAGATTCGATTCACCGCCGTCGAGGTTGGTGGCTTGCGACGCACCTGCGAATGTCAAGGCCACACAGAGGGTCGCGAGAAGGCGTAGCATAAGATGGTTCATAGTTTTCGGGGTGTAGGTCAGAAGAATAGAGTTCTCAAGGACGCCTTATGAGCATATTCTCAGGGTGCAGGGGTACGGATGTCGTGCGGTCAGTGCTCAGTCAAGTCTGTCCATTAGCCTCAGGTGAAATCGTACATGGACAGCGGGGATCAGTGTCATGAGTCGAAGCAGGGTCAAGGCGAAGATGGTTGTTGCAAGGACGAACTTGGAATAGAGTTCGACACGGGAAAGTGTCAGGGGCACGAAAGGGCATAGCGTCGAATGGTAAGTATGAATGGATGGTCTTGACTGAACGATGCGACCCTTTGTAACATGAGGGTTCTATGAAAATATACAGGGAGAGGCGATCGTGACTGTTCAGTACGACCTTTCAATACAAGAACAAAGCAGAAAATCCGAAAGCAAGCATGAAAGACGCGGGCTGCACGCCGAACCTGGGTGTTCCATTTCCAGGGAAGTTAAGGGTATTGAGAGCACCAGGGGCGGTGACTGTATTCTGAGCAGGTCGATTATCGTCGTCAGCTTCAGGACCAGTAGCAGAAGGCTCCGGTACGCTAAACGACGGGATGAGTGCGAGAGACGTAGTTCGAGGTGATGCGCCGCTGGTCTCAGTGGGAGTTGCTACGCCTGACCCGGTAATCGGGAAACCAGTGATAGCGCATTGGTAGACGAAGCCTGTGATAGACGTGACCGTAGAGGAGGGACTTCATCAGCAGCGTGATGAAGGTGCTTGGTGTATCTGACTCACCGTCAAGGAGGCCTTGGGCGTATTCATTCGCTTCGAAGGTTCCATACAGACCGGCAACACAGCCAAAGCAAGATGAAAGCTCTTGGTAGTTTTCCAGGGAACATTGGCATGAGTTGAGTTGGCACTTGGGATCCTGCGTGGATGTGAGAGCAACTCCAGTAGTAAGATACATGTTACACGAACATTGACGGTCGTTACCGCTGGTTGACAAGCGGGGCGGCATGCCGGAGGAAAGTCATTCAAGCTGATAACTTGGAGTTGGCGAGCATGAATCCGAGCAATGCCGGTGATATTGCGAAGGCTATCGCTGAGGATGCTAGCCTCCACTAGGTACCGTAAAGCGGCGTCAGAGAGGACCACATACTGCGAATGTCGTTGAAGAGACCTAACTCACCAGAGGTGCAGACGAATGCGAGAGCAGCGAAGATGCCGAAAGGATACATCACGTCTGCAATTGCTGACCACTCGCAGGATGATGGGGTTAGCTTCTTGTACTACACAAAAATAAGGTTTCCGTCAGTATATGGTGTGCTGCACGCGCTCGCATGCAGCAACAGAAACAGCGGCAAGTCGGCGAACGACCTCGGTGATCGGTATTCTTCGAACAATGATGAAATGAGTCAATGAAGGACACGCTTCGAGACGTCAGATAAACTGATCAAGGGTAGGCAAGCAGTTGGGAATGACCCAATGAACGGGTGCCCATTGTGACCAATATCGATGAGGTATCGCCAGGAGGTGTCCTTGAGGAAATCAGTGATCCGCAATTGATTAGGGGGACTTGTAAGATTGACCAGCGCTCGGAAAGAACGTTTGCGAGACGTGCAGCCCTGAAAATTGGCAATGCACTAGTGGGGCTATGTTGATCAACTGTCGAATTTACGGAACTACACCGGAATTTGGGTAAACAAAAGGAAGAAAAAGTCCGCTTCTCCAAGGTAAACGGTATGGGAGTGCGAGAAAAGGGGATTAAAGCAATAAGAAGCCAGCACCACCAACGATGCTGAAGAAAGTCATGAGACCGTAGGTTGCAAGCTCGTTGGCGCTATTGCTGGACGAGCTGTCGAACGGATTGTCGTTGTTGCTGCCTGAATCAATGGTGGTTCGTGGACCAGTAGGTGTGGTCGAGGTTCCGAAAAGAGGCGTGGTCGTAGTAGCTGTCGTAGACGTGGAGCCGGGGAAGAACCCGCCGCCGCTGGATTGTGTCAATGAAGGGAAACTCGTCGAAGGGGAGGAGGAGGCGGAAGAGACAGTGGCACTACTGCCCCCTCCTACGGTCAAGGGAGGAACGGCTCCAGAGCAGCCAGTAACAAAGTCTAACGAAGTCAGGCCCGGGCAAGGTTCCGATATACACGGAGAAGGACGCACTGTCAAGGATGCTTTGACCTTGCTGGCGCATGGCAGCCGAAGGGGATAAATCAACCAGACAATTCACACACGACTCTAGTCCCCGTCCATTGGAAGTCGTGCACAGGCATGCCATCGTCGTGCAAGACTAGATGAAGCGACTGTGTGAGCTATAATCATAGTTGGAGTGGATTGAACGAACATTCAATTGGGAAACGATGCTTGTACAATCGCTTCGGCACTGAAGGAGACGATCAGTGAAAGAAACTTGATGAGAGAATCACGCATACAGCACTGGGGATGTCATCCGGGTCCAGAATAGTGCTTTGGCGCGCGAAGAGAGAACCCAAATCATTTGCACTTCGCGCAATCAAAGTTGATGCGGTCACTATTTGGATACAAGGTGAGATCGTTTGAAGGACACAGCGGCTGTCGCGAAAATCTACCAGAAGCCACAAAGCTAAGCAAGACAGCGAGAGCGAGACGAACCATGGTACAAGATGTGGGGCGGACGCAAGGAGCCTCAACCGCACACCCAAATTTTCATTTATGCAAAATCTTTGCAGGGTCTACTCCATGACCCTGAGCAGCCCTGAGCGTACCTGTCAGCAACGTCAACATCAACAAACCAGTACATGTCATAAACGGCTTGAAAGGTCAGGTCACCTCAAAGGAGATGGAAAACGAGAGGCATTCAGAGTTGGCCAGTGCCTGCTCACATTGGTGCTCGACGCTCGTGCTATAATTCTTGAAAACAGGCGAAGGATGATGCATGGGCTCTTATATTTATCGGGCACTTGGTGTAGTTGGTTATCACGCCCGCTTAGCATTGCGATTGCGGGAGGGGTTGGGTTCAATTCCCAAAGTGTCCATTTTTCCTCATGTTACTTACCTTTGGGCTTCGCCCCTGCTCATACCCCTATCCTTTCTTGGGCTTCGTGACCTGGGTTTTGCCTGGGTTGTAAAGTTTTGCAACAAAGCCGACTGGGGTCGCTCAGAGAGTAGCAAGATCAAGCAGGCTGACATTTGCATCAGGCGCCATAGGCGGTCGCTAGCTCCAATATTCAATATCTAGTCGGCCTATACGGGGGATGATTGCCTCAAGGGTCTTCGTCTCTTATACTTAATCAGTTCTGTAAACATTGGCCCAACATCATCCTACTTCGTGTACCGACACGTCCATCTTCAAGCTTCACCGCCGCCTTGCATTTTGTCTCAACGTCTGAGCCTTCCAGCTGCCTCCGCTGACACCTTCATTGTACTTGCAATCCCCGATGGCAATAAATACCCCTTTATCATTCACAATCGACAATCAGTGAAGCACGCAAGATCAGTTTGCTCTGCCCAGAAACTTATGCCTGGAACAATATGTTCCTGATGTCAGGGAGTATAGAGTACTTGGTGACTTTGTGTGCACAAGAATTGGATTAGAATGGTCCGACAACCTGGTCAATAATCCGCCAAGCGCCTATCGTGCTCTCATCGAATATGTCAAGCATACACCTTTCCATGTCTGGCCCAATATATCCCGATTTGAACCAAAGTCGCTCAGCGACCTCTTCCGTGCTCCACATCGTAGCAGCCACAACAAGCTTGTCGGCCCAATCATCCCCACAAAGCATCTTGAAGAGAGCGATATGATCTTTGGGTGAGGTCGTAACCCGGGGGAGATTGATACGATGGAGGTATATTACGGCGTTGGCAGTCCTTCCGCTCGGTCTGTTAGAGTACTCTCAGATCCCAATGGCGCATTATTCGGAAATAAACGTTAAACTCTCACTCACAGTTTGGCGGATCTTGCATACATTCCTGGGCGTATGTCTTCCACGTCCAGCCCTGGGGTATCCACGAAAACAAATCTCTGGTTCCCCCGTCTATGATGAACCCGCTGAAAGGACCTTGTGATCGGGTTCAGCGAGGTCACGTCTGGATCGTTTCGGCGAGTGATGTTGCTTGCGGCATCGCATTGCTCAGAGCCAACAGCGCTGTTGATGAACTACAGGGGGGTTAGTATACCGAGATTATGTGCCAGTAAATGACTGGACACAAACTGTGGATCTTCCCGAGCCCGTCGGTCCAACGACACTGCGAGGCGAATTACCGTCAGTGGCTTACATTTATCAATAGTAGTAATCTCGACTTACACAATGATGATAGCGTCGTTAGGAATACCTCGCATATTATCCGTAATCTCCTTGAGACGATTTCTACTTCGGAGCTTGTATTTAGGGATAGTGTCAGTTTCTGCTTTGGCGAGATACTCAAGGCCCTTCGAAGGCTGAACGGCTTTGGGATAGTCGTTAGTATTGCTGTGTTCCTCCGGTCGCCCTTCATGGATTCGAATTGCTTCGTTATCATCGTCGTGTTCCACCGATTGCTTGGGTTGTCCTTCAAGTACTCGATTGGCTTCGCTATCATCGTCGTGTTCCTCCGGTTGCTTGGGTTGCCCTTCAAGTACTTGATTTGCTTCGTTATCATCGTCGTGCTCCTCCAGGGCCTTGGGTCGCGATTCACGTATTCGAATTGTTACTCGTTTCAAAAGGGACACATCAGAAAGCCTCAAGGACCAGATTAAGACGTCATCACAAGAGTGAGTGATCAAGAGATCTTACCTTGTGGTGTCTCCTTCAGTCTCTTCAATGGTATGCTCCTCAGTATTTTGGTCCATCATTTCTGAATGTACCGGGTTAACAACTGGCTGCAACTCTTCTAACATCCCACCCGGAGGACTTCGTGGCGGCAGTGGAAGCAAATTCGAATGAGGGCTAAGCGACACAGTATTCTGGCCAGGTTGACTCTGTCGAGGTGTGTGGTGGTTTGCAGGGTCATTCTCGATGGGGGATAGTAGAGATACGGAGAAATCCAAGTAACAATTGTAGCTTCAATGAAAATTCTCAGTCGTAGATCTCTCCGATGAGGGCCGATGTGAATCAAAAGCCAGCTTACCAAGTGACCCAGCCATTATATTGCCTTTGATGGCGGTTGTCCTTGCCACAACCTGGGCGCGGACAATAATAAGGAAGCAGGTCTTGCCGCGCCAACAAGATGCTAATCGCAAACTCTTCGTGCGGTTTGGCCACCAGTCTGAACATAGACTGCTCAACCGACTTGTGACTTTTGGGATGTATGAGTTCCCAAGAATCGGACCGTATAAAGGAGTCGCCAGGCTGATCGCGACACCAGTGTTTAATCACGATTTTGAGATCCTGAACATTCGTGGTGACACATTGGAGGTCAGGAACGTGATGATGGGGATAGGCATTAAGTTTACCTCTAATGACGAACAAAACTCCAACGGGATGGGAAGGCGATCACCAAGGTGATTCATCACGGTGAGTTTTAGCGGCTGGACGTAACGAAGAGCACTTGGAATTTGGATAGCCGATTCTTGGACCAACCTCTCCAATTGAGCTCGAAGTTGTCCCTGTATGATAGGCGTCCAAGATTTACTGTCAGAGTAAGCGTGAGCATACTCCATATAAAGGTCAAAGCTTGGGGGTCGACGCACTTCACAAAAAAATAGGAACACTGGTCAACTTGGTGCTGCTGGCCTGCGATGAAACGCTCGATGCTTGAAGCGGGGCTCTGAAGCCAAAGGTGAGCATACACCAAGATAGGTATACTATACCAAAGTCTGCTTTTCCCTGCTATGCGTATGCACTCAGTGAATGCTAGTATCTTTTGGTTCATTCCGCGCAAGTGATCGCTGTAGCTGAAAAGAAAGCTGCGCATTTCCTCAAAATGCTGTAGGTTGGATATATCTGAGTCGTCGATGAGTGAGAGGAATTTGACGGCGTGGGCGATAGCGCCAGCGGACTGTATAATATTGTCAAAAGGTGGTGACAGATAGTCGGATTCGAGTTCTTCCATCAGTTGATATAATACTGCAATCGAGTCGATAATGCCCTGGTATCGAGGAGCAGCCGTACGCTGAAGTTCTGCTACCCTGGCAGAGACGACCTTGATATGGGCAGTCCCAGGACTGTAGATGTGGTTGATCTGGGTCGCTCCCGGATTAAGGACATTGAAAGTCCCGGGTCCAAAGTTGTTGTTGGTCTGGCCGGCCATGATGGGGAGGTAAGAGTGATGAATGAGTGGATTTACAATTGCACTGGTAGTACTGCACGTTGGCTACACGTTCCTTCCCAGAGGGCTCATCAGACGCTCTTCAGAGTTTCATCGATGTCCTCATACCATCCACATGGGCATCGCGATGCCCTCTTGACGCGACTATGATACGAGCCCAAGTCGATCAGTCGCTTCGTCAACATATAACTCAAACAGACTACGCACCTTTGCCATCTAATTCAGCGGCATCTTTCCGCACGGATTGCCTGGACCCCCCTGCCATTAAACTAACCAGATGATAGCATCTTGGGTTGACCACGAGTATGGATGCATAAACATACCTTGACATCCCGATAATAACTCTGCCCCTTTCGGGGAACACAAAGTCGGGGCTATTAAGGATTGAATATTGAATATTGAGGTGCATCCTTTTCGCGTCATGTGTCGATCCATGTGTTCGCAAACACGTCTTGACGGCAGCCTTAGAGGACAATGAAAGTTCAGTTGATTCACTGGAGGAACATATCAAAAAGAAATTCTAAGACTCACCAAATGATACCTCGCTCAATTGTCCTCTTCCAGCCACCCGTGATATTCGCAAATAGTCACTTAGAATAGCAGAGGAAGAATCTTAGTGTCTTCATATTGATTTGACAGTGAGAAGGGGCGAAGAAATACACAGTATCCGCGATGACATACCTTCAAGTTGACAACCCAAGAATCGAAATTAACATCGTCAGTCTACAATGCCTTCCGATGACTGACGGCACCTCGAATCACCACGAGACGCTTGCAATATTGAGGCTTTGGTTTATTTTAGCGGACATTCCAAGAGTCGGACGTATGCTGTTGGAACTGAGGTATGACGGTGCGGCCAGACTGAGACTTCGTGACCCGTGGTGAGAGAGGGGAGTGGGAGTGGGAGCGGTGGGTGTTCGGGTGGATGGAATGAAAGCATAAAGAGGAGGGACGATGGAAGAGGTAGGACGTTCGTTTGATATACGAGAAATTTAAACGGACGAAGAAAGAGGCAAACAGAAACGCCACGGAGGAGGACTAGGGAGTAGAAGAAAGCGGGTGATCAGCGCACTTCTTCCCGCCACCAACATCAACACTGGCCGCCAAGCACAAACACCTTACTTATCTGAGTGCTTCGTCAATGACCCAACGATACATGAAAATAATCAACTAAAATATCAAGTTTTATCAACACGAGACGAGCTGTTTGTCCGGTGTGCACTGAAGATCTGGCCTCTAATGACGTAGACATCCTACAAACTCCGCGAACTGATAGTCAAACGGTAATTCACAAGGTTGGTGGCCAGCAACAGATCCCATTCAGAGTGACGGTATACTCATATATATCATATCGTATCCTTCCAGATTCGTTGCCCCATGTACAGTGAGCGCGTCTCCGCAAACGGCGCCGGACGCAGACCAACGAGTTGCGAGGTCGAGCACACGGACGAACGGACGAACGATATCACGGCCAACGAAACCCTGTCCTAGTCGCGGCGGGACGACGAATGCCCTCTCTGCATCTACTGTTGATGAACAAGCTCAGTATCCACCGATCTCGACGTGCGATTGACCGAGCAAACTTACCTACCGTCCTCCTTTGTCCGAGGCCGACGATGGGAGTTAGCACAAACCCCGAGTGGGGGAAGACAAGAAGCTAAAATGGAATGGCATAAAACAGGCGGTTCGTGAGTCTGTCACTTCGTTTATGGGTTGCCGTCATGAGACTGACTTTCTTGCATCAGCGTCGATGCCAGAGGAGAGTCCATGTCGATTGGGAACAACATCGACGCATAACTTGGCGATAATGACACTGAAAGCAAGACATGACAGGCAGGACAATCTAGACGATATGGAAGGACGACAGCGACCCAAATAAGCAGCAACGGAAACGGCTCTGAAGACGCCACCCCCGACGACGAGTTGGTTGGACCCGTTTTTTCGGTGGCAAAGAAGAAAGCAGGCATAATTAGTACTCTCCCTTCCTCCCTCCTTTCCCCCTCTTGTCCCATGAGTCATCGGCTACCTGCACAGCAAAGGAACCACCTACCCACCACCCCAAACCCTAAGATGGACACTTCTCCATTCCACCTAATTCTAGTGTTTGTTCGATCCACCGTCATTAACCTTCCCCGCAACACGCGTATCAATCCTACTATGCATTCATCACAGCTTTCCAGGGTCTCTTCGTGTTCTTCCTTTGACGTTACGCTGTATCGGGGGTGCGTATTCTCTATGCCATATCCAAGCAAGGTAGCTTCTTCCTTGGTTCTATAGCGTTCCTTTTCCGGTGCTCTCGCGATTCGGCGCTGAATACCGTACCCATACCAGTGGAACCTTCGAGCTCGTGTTCGTCGGCGGCGATGAACAGTCCGGCGAGTCACTCTGCCCAATTTGTCATGCCCTCTTTTGGAAGATCGATTCCTTACTTCTCGTCGTTGTCTGCGACAGCCCACTGGGCGTTCTGATCGTCTGTAGAAGGTATGTTTTGACTTTGCGAAGAACGGGATCATACTGACCACCCTGTCCATAGCGCTTGGTCGTTCGTTGTTACACCGTAGACTCTGAATACATCATTTGATTCTTCCAACTTCAGCGCCACGTTCGCGACAAGACAAAGGAAAGCAAGGTATGTAACTAGTGTGCCAAGCAGCACGGTCGTCGCGTTCAATCTACGACAACGGTTTCTCCAGCCATCACCCTACGTACAAAGTCTTCCAATTCCTCATCGCTCAAAGGCCTTTCTGCCCTCATCACTGGGGCCTCGGAGGGCAGAGCTAAGCCAACGTCCAACGCGTCAAGTCAACCAGTGTCGGGGCCGTGAAGGATTGAAAGGTGTACGCACCAATGATCACGGGCTCGGCAAGCATCGCGGACATTGGGCCGGTCGTGAAGAGATCAGTTTCCTTCATCGCCGACCATAGGTCCTCAATGAGGGCGTGGCACTCAAGAACGGAGACTGCAAAATTCGTTGAGCTGTGGGCGTGAATCATGGTCAAGTTCGTGTATCCATACTTGGTTTCTCTTTGCTGATGACGAGGGTGCTTGATCGCGCGAAGCTGGATCGCTCAGTCGTGCGCATTCGATGAAAGATATCATGGATACCTAGGGGAGATGTCAGGTTGGCTTCTCATCACCTGGACGGGAACGACGCACGTCTAACCAAGCTACACTGCGCCACGAGAGCACACCATTTTCCGGCGATGCGCTGAAGTGACCCAACCTTTCGACGGGGTGGGGAAGGTAATTGCGCTGGTCCTGGTGCTTGGGCCGCTTGGGACATGGTGGAAGGATCGAAGACGAGCATGGGGGCAAGTTGGAAGGCAGAGCAAAAGTTCCTTGCTTTATCAACATATTCTCGTCCTTGACCCCGTTATTCCAGAATTACAGCATCATGCCTCGTTTTCGTGATACGCAACTCGATAAGCTTACTTCTTGAATCTGTCGGGAATACCGGTCGACGGTGAGAGTTTTTTTTAGTATTTTGGAAATCATCCTACCCCTCCAGACTAGAGCAACCACACACCTTGCTCCGACTATCATGCATGTCGTTTTTGGGACTGTGATCAGCTGTACCCTCAAATGTAACCTACCCAAATGGGTGAAGCTGGAATACCAGCATGCCAACTTCTTGACTTCATCCACCAATCAAGATTCCGATGCGCGGCTGTGAAGCAACTGTGAAGCGATGTACATAATTTTTGGAAACCATCACAAACCCGACGCTCGGGTTCCGCTTGCTCAAGCATCAATAGAATCTGATTCGAGGGTGCGGTCTTGCCGCCCGCGCCTCTCATCTACCCAAAGGCTCCCTAGAAGTACTGCAGTCATCATGGCATTGGTACTATGCCTGTCGCTGCACTTGCAAGGCGCCTGGCGCGGTCCCTAATGTGCTCCTTGTGTGCTCCTATGTAAGGTATGGAAGATCATCAGACATCCAACCATTTGAAAGTCCACTATTCATGCCTGAGGGTATTTTCGACGTAGAGGCACATGTGTCGTCGAGCTCATCGTCCATGACAGCGAGGGGAATCAACCGATACAGCGTCGACACATGGGAAAAAGGCACTTGCCGGCTATACGCCGAGGCTTCCCAGGGGTCATGGTAACACGCGAGCGCTGTGTCGTGGGTTTCTTCTCTTCCTCAATCTTTCCTTGAATTCTTCGGGCTGGGCTTGTTTTGTCACGAAAATCAACCGGACGGCAGCGACGACGACGACGGACCGTCCGACGACTCCCTTGCAATCTCCTTCTCTCTTCATATCTACATTATCTGGTCACCTTGTTTTCTCATTGCAACATATACCTCACGGCTCGTTCTAATCGACCCAAATCCATCGCCCCTTCAAAGATATCAAGGAACGACACGCTCTGATTCGTTTCAAAAGTCGAGATGCCTGCACAGAATATGGGACCGTCGCTCTTTTTGGGACTGGAACTGGCTACAGACCAGCTGAGGGCATCCATCGTCGACGAGAGCCTTGATTTGGTGGGAGTTGAATGCGTAGATTTCGACAGTGAATTGCCAGAGTACCAGTGCGTGTCATCTTCCGTTTTTCGGCGCGGTCGAAAAAAACTTTCCTGTGCCTCGGTTTGGGATCGTGGCTAACTCTATCCGCTTGCAGAACCCAAGGAGGCATGTTCACGACCCCAGGCGACGCTTATACTACTCCAGTCGACATGTGGATTAAGGCTTTAGGTACGCAGTTGCTCTCCATTTCACGAAAGACGGAAGCAAATTTTTATTGTGTGCCACGTGCCAACCCTGGATTTCTATTTTAGACACCCTCCTCGAGAAACTACACAGAAATTATGATCTAACTCGAATAAAATCTATCGGTGGCTCTGCACAAGTTCGCTGTCCTTCTTGGATTTCATGAGCTGCTACTCACGCCCCTCTGTCTTAGCACGCGTTGGTCTGGTGGAAATCAACAACCGTTCCATCATTGTCTTCACTTGATCCTCATCTTCCCCTGCAATCTCATTTCCCAGCATTATCATTTTCGCTCCCAAATGCACCAGTTGCCCAAGATACCTCCTCACATACCCATGCACTCGCTATCGAAGCCCTCCTTGGAGGACCCGATCTCATGGCTAGCAGGGTAGGGACTTGCGCCAATGGCTCCCTGATGGCTGCTCAACTCTTGCGCGTTCGAGAGAGCTGGCCCCAGGAGGTGTGGGCACGCACTGGTCGCGTCCAGCTTGCTACATCTTTCATTTCTAGCCTGATAGCTGGGAAATGGATGCCAATGGGCGAGGCCGAAGCCAGTGCTACCGGAATGTGGGTGCATGGTCCCAATGGTGGACAAAGCCATTGGGACGAAGGCGTCCTGGAAATAGTAGGCGGTAGCAGGGAAGATGGACGTCGCCTGCGTGGATGGCTCGGTGAGGTGGACGTATCGGGTGGCGGGCGCAGGTCAGGCAACGTGTCACGATATCTTGTGGAACGCTATGGATTCGATCCAGGTTGGTCTTTTCTTAACCATAACCCCTGGAGTAACTGGACTAATGTCCTTGGTAACTTTTCCAGAAACTATCATTACTCCTTTTACTACCGACTATCTCTCATCGTATCTATCTCTTACGCCTTCTCCCAACGACGTTGTCCTATCTTTCGGTCCTATGGATATGCTCTTCACGCCGGCCCAACATTATATCCCTACTCGGCTATACAATTTATACCCTCATCCTGCCCAGGATCCCAATGAGAAGAGGCGCTATATCGCCGTCCTCGCAAATAGGTCTGTTCGACATCTCTATTCACACTCCACGCCCCTCAGATGTCTTTAGGAATGCCGATGTACCTCGCGCTTTAGTGCGAGATATGTACACCAAAAGTTGGAGTGCGTTTGATCGGCTTGTCGCAATCGTTCCCCCTGGTGGGTCCATTGGGTTCGTAGAGCTTCCTTGCTTCGTCGGACTTTGTGCACTTATGTTCGTTATATAGCTTGGATGACAAGCTGTTCAGCTTCTGGCACCTTCAAGGAGATGCTTATCCTTATTCTCATGTGAAGGGCATTTATCGCTTCGAGAATGGTATTAAGGTTAATGAATTCCGAGACCTCCGTGCCAACCCTAGGTGCCTCATTGAATCACAAATTCTCTCTCTGCGAGTACGATGGTCTAGGATGATCAGCACTGGCCTCCTTGGGACATCTCGTTCATCCGGCAAATCGCAGTCCCCCACACCTCTCCCTGGTCAAACCCCCGCCACATCTATCCCACCAAGTCTAGGTCTCACTTTCGACCCGTACGATCATACCACTCTACCGCCTCGGATCATCGCTACTGGTGCAGCTGCGAATTTCCCTTCAATAGCAAACATCGCGGCAGAAATATTTAACGCTGGCATTTACGTACCTTCGACGCAAGTTGACTCTGCGCAGGTCGTCCCTCACCGTAATGCTCCTGCTCAAGGTTTCCCTGGTCGTGCCTCAGTAGGGAGTGCCTATCTGGCGCGGTGGGTGTGGGGCAAGGAATGGGCTCCCAGTGGACTGCTTGGATACGAGGAAGAGATCCGACGGCTCCTCGGAAAGCGATGGGTAGCCTCTGGTGGCGTTCCCCTGCGAACAAACATTGGTGGGCAACTGCCTGCGGATTATGTGAATGGTCATGCTACCGGTAGTACCAGCGGTGCCAACAGTGGCACAAGTACACCATTCGGCCACCCACGGTCTGGTCTTGGGTCTAATGTCTTCGTGGAAGAGGAAGAAGAGGAGGTAGCTGTGTTAGAGAGAAACGCGCATCTGGGTACCGGTTTGCTCAGCTCAGGGCTCTATGGTGTTGAGGGCACTATGGGTCAGGCCAGGATGCGTACGCACACTGGGTCCACTGTAGACACAACGACGTCCTCCAGCGGTTCAGGGGCCCCACCATCCACGGCGTTTACCACACCGGATCCCAACATGGGCATTCCCTCCCCTAGCCTCAGCATCCCATCCAATAGTGGGGTTTCTTCGGCCGCCGGGGGAAGCGGTGGACCATCCGCAACGACTCCCACCACGCCCACGCCGCTCACACCAATAGTGGCCCTGCAGACGACAGAATCAGAAGCACAAGTTGGCCTTGCGAAAGTCGCAGAACCTGATCTCGATGCATTCCTGGCCTACGCGTCTATCGTCCCAGAATTCTGCAGATTAGAAGGCATGTTGATCAAGGGTCTTGTCTGATTGGATGAAATATTCTTTCGCATTCTCTTCTTAGAATCCCTTTCCCTCCAGGACATTGGCCAATTGGATTAAAGCTGTGTGACGGTGAAAGAGACGAAGTTTGTTGACACGATAATGTGCTCTTATCTGCATGCTAGGTATCTTGTTTCTTCTAGCCCCTCCAAGTGTTACAACTCTCCTAGACGGTCAATCTCGCTTTGTATGTATAGCATGATTTTACAGGACAGCACCAACTTTGAATTTAACTCAGTATGTCATCAACTTAACTACATTGTGCTTCACCATAACCGCCACTTAATCTACGCCATTAACGTCATTGGCTTCCGGGTACCTCAAGGTATACATGTTTTAGCGGTAATATCGCCCCCACACTAACGATTCGCCAATGGTTGCTTCCTTCAGAGTTCCATGGAAGGGGACTCGGAGAATTGCAGCCATCACTTCTGATCCAGAGGTGTGCCTTTGTGTTAGACAGCTGGTGTGCTTTCACCCAGTCTTGCTCTTGACATTATATTAGTGGGACCATTCGACAGCTTGAGTGTCAAGGCATTGCCATCACCATCGGTTACGTTGACATGTGCAACTCAATAAGAGGTGCGTCGTTATCTGACGTCGAGCTTCGCGTTCTCATGTTGACTAAGTTTGGGGGCCAATCCCATTGTCTTCAAGGGTGCATCATGAGACATCTTGGAGTGTTCCCATTGACCAAGCTCCTCAGCTGACCCGAAACCGAGAGCACCCAAAGCCCAATACCGAAGACTGGAAGATCAAATCTTCCTGATTTCTCCCATTCTCACGTCTATTATTTCTCTACCTCCCTCTCAGTCTTGAACCTTGTGCAGACATAGTGCAAAGAAATCAGACACAACCCGTGAGCCTCTTGATGCATCACTGTCTATGACATAGCCGGCTCTTACCCCACACTTCCCCGCACGTGGCTTGGTTGCCGGTTCAGGGCCTTCAGCTTGATCGGCTGCGCTGAAATCTACATCCCGGAAATGGAATGTATGATCTAACACAACAGTCTGGTGATCCCCGCCATTTGGTACTCCTACTGGAGCCTTCTTGAAGTGCGCCCATTCCCAGTGGATATACCGGTCACAGGTCATAGACTGCGCATGCTCAGAGTATTGTTTGCAAATTCCCATCAGAATTCGCTCGTAATAAAGGCAACTTTATCTAGCTTTGGTAAAGCTTGGGAGGATACTGAGAGTAGGCGTGTAACTTGAGCTCTTAATGGAGACACAACATCAAGTGTTCTACGAAGGGCTTCGCCTCCTCACGCTGTCAGATGATGAATCGGCGACCAAATACTTGGCTACCAATGCCGTTTAAAAGAGTACTTCCCATCGAGTTTGTTTCACCCCACTACTCATCTGAGTACCTTTCACTTCTCATCATGGTTCACCCACAGGAAGTCGATGTAATTGTCTGCGGGTGCGTCCGACATGCCATCCCCTTCGACGACGCCTGACATTCTTCCCAACTTTCAGCGGAGGCCCCGCTGGTAGGCCCCTTTGCAACAAGGTAGTTGCACTCGCTCAAGCTTTTTTAATGCAGGATGCGTGGTAGCTGGACGTCTGGCCTATGCCGACCCAACTCTCAAAGTCATGCTCATTGAAGGTGCTCTTATGCTTCTTTGCTTCGAACCGCCTCTAATTTCGCCTACTTGGGTTCAGGGGGAGCAAACAACCGCGATGACCCATGGGTGTATAGGTGAGCTTGGGCGTTATGTCTAGCATAATCCGTACTAATACCGGGCATGTTGCTTAGGCCCGGCATCTACGTCAAGAATATGCAAAGAGATGGGATGTCAGTCAGGTTTCCATTCCTCTCATCTTGCATCGTTGCTAATGATATCTGTTAGAAATGACAAAGCGACATTCTATACCGATACCATGGAGTCTTCTCACCTTCGTGGAAGGAAAAGTATCGTTCCGTAAGCGATGTGCTATTTTGCTTCTTTGGCGTCCATCACTGACCTCGACGATGTATAGCTGCGCTAACATTCTTGGTATGGTCTCGCTCCTTCGCATATGATTAATGTGATTCACCGCCGACTTACGTTTCAAAGGTGGCGGCAGCAGGTAGGTGCACCGCTAAGTCGATAGCATTGCCTAAGCTCACACATCTTCAGTATCAATTTCCAGGTAATACGATCAGTTACTGTGTGATACAAGTAATGCTAAATCCCGAATACTTGCCGTAGATGTACACCAGGGTGAGCTTAATTTGCTTGCGTGTTCCCCATTTGATTCATGTACCAACTCTACCGTCAGGCATCCGCCTCCGACTGGGGTGCGCCCCCCTTTTCCCTTGCGTCTACCGCCTTTGACATTGCTCTTAGATGATTTCAAGATGCCCGGCTGGACCGCCAAAGGTGAGATAATTTCTCCGCTTGTCAACTCCTTTTGACCTAAAGCTCCCAGACTTACTCCCTTTGATGAAACGGGTTCGTGTCCCAGCTGAACTGGCATAACATTATCTCATTCTCTATAGTTGGAGAATTACCAGAAGCCAACGAACAATGACACACATGGTTATGACGGACCCATTGCGATCAGCAACGGTGGTCAGGTCACTCAAGTCGCTCAAGATTTCCTGCGAGCCGCTGACGCAGTTGGTGTGCCTTTCAGTGGTAAGTTCCATTAACTGAATTTCTTTTGGTTCCTTCTCACTCCTTGATAGACGATATCCAAGATTTGGACACAAGTCACGGAGGTATGTTAGATTCGGGTCAAAATCTGTTGTGGCTAACGTAGAGCTTTCATCAGCTGAAATTTGGGCCAAGTACATCAATAGGCATACAGGAAGACGTAGTGACGCTGCCACTGGTACGCAGACTCTTGATGTTTCGGAAAATCGGTTGTCTCACTGTGGATCCCTAGCGTACGTCCACAGCGTAATGGACACACAGAGCAACTTGTTCTTGCGAACGAATGCTCGCGTGTCTCGTGTCATCTTCGAGGGAAACAAGGCCGTCGGCGTGGCATATGTCCCTTCCAGGAACCGAACCCATGGTGCCAAAGTTCAAGAAACCATCGTGAGCCTACTCTTCGCTTCTCAAAAACCCACAGCTGACAGGTACGTTCCAAGGTTCGCGCCCGCAAATGTGTCGTTATTAGTAGCGGTACCCTTGGTACACCACAGGTAAAGCATTCAGTACCTTGTACCAAGGATATAATGATATAATTAACCGATGGTACAGATTCTGGAACGTTCCGGTGTCGGTGACTCCAAGCTGCTCCAAAAGATGGACGTCAAGGTTGTCAGCGACCTTCCTGGCGTTGGGTAAGTTGTTTCCACGCTGTGAATCGAGTTCTCCGTTGATCATTCTTTACAGAGAACAATATCAAGACCACTATACCACTCTCAGCAGTAAGTCGCCATGCCATATTGATGGATAAAGCGTTGTATTCTGACCCACCGGCCAGTCTACCGTGTGTCGAACGAAACCAATACGCTCGACGACTTCCTTCGTGGCGACAAAGATGTCCAGAAAGAGGTAAACTTGACTTCGTCAATTAGTCGAAATGGGCTGATGTGC
This sequence comes from Pleurotus salmoneostramineus, assembly GCA_002583695.1. Lineage (NCBI taxonomy): Eukaryota > Fungi > Basidiomycota > Agaricomycetes > Agaricales > Pleurotaceae > Pleurotus > Pleurotus salmoneostramineus. Next base: position 74,437 of record BEWF01000198.1, read on the forward strand.
ATGCTTCTATAGCTCTTCCAAGAGTGGGAAACCAGCCCCGAGAAAGCTCGCTTATCGTCCAATGCGATTGATGCTGGTTTCAAGGTAGGAAGAGAGGGATAATTGGCTGGTCCCCCATTCATCATCTATTCTTAGATTCGGCCCACGGAAGAGGAATTGAAAGAGATGGGCCCCGAGTTCAACAAGTTGTGGAACGAGTATTTCAAGGATAAACCAGACAAGCCCGTGATGTAAGCGCGTGCGATCCTTCCGTTCTTGACGCTGAGTTGAATATCTCTGTGATAAGGTTTGGTTCTATCGTCGCGGGAGCCTACGCCGACCATGCGCTTCTTCCGCCTGGCAAATACATCACAATGTAAGTCTTGGTCGATGTCCGATCTTCTGAGTGATGTTGACAATGTTGTAGGTTCCAGTACCTGGTAAGCGACACGCACGTCAAAGAACAGCGTAATGTGCTCACAAGACGTAGGAATATCCTGCCAGCAGGGGAAAGGTGAATTTATTTTCATTTTACTTTAAAAGTCCGACTTACCGCCTTCTTCAAGATTCACATCCAATCTAGCAATCCTTACGTGGAACCGTTCTTTGACAGTGGCTTCATGAACGACAAGGCAGACTTCGCTCCCATTCGTTGGAGTTACAAGAAGACTCGTGAGGTCGCTAGGCGTATGGATTGTGAGTGTTTGGAGCTTCGATGCACCATACCGTGATTAATGAAACGTACCAGCGTTCCGAGGAGAATTGACTTCCCACCACCCACACTTCCATCCTGGTTCACCAGCTGCTTGCCGAGATATCGATATCAAAACCGCTAAGGAGATGTTGCCCAATGCCTTCACTGTCGGAATTCACATGGGTATGTGTCGCGCCGCTTCCTGAAATTCGTGTTCTGAAAATAGACCGAACATCAGGTACATGGCATCGGTGGGAAGACATCGCTGTTCTGTTTGGATAGTAGTTGACTGTTGAATAGCCCAGGCGAACCGTACGATGCCAGCAAGGTCCACGAAGACATCAAGTACACCGAAGAGGATGATAAAGCCATCGACGACTGGATCGCTGGTATGTCCCCCTTCCTTTCAGGAGAATACTACTAACGTTGATCTGGGAAGACCATGTCGAAACTACCTGGCACAGTCTTGGTAAGCCCTAGAATCTTAAGCCAAGCTGCTTGACTCACCTTTGAGCAGGGACTTGTGGTAAGATTCTGTGACATCTTGGGTCGAGAACGAGAATTCTCAGAATAATGACAGCCATGAAGCCTCGTGAGCAAGGAGGTGTTGTCGATGAACGGCTCAATGTCTACGGTCAGCCACTCGAACTTCTTGTGTCCCCTTCCGTCGCAAACTCACTCCTTGCGTAGGCACGGAGAACTTGAAGTGTGTTGACTTGAGTATCTGCCCCGTAGGTTCAAGTGAAGGCATTGTAATGATTACGCTGAATCCCACCTACAGGACAACCTTGGAACAAACACATACTCTTCTGCTTTGCTGGTTGGAGAGAAGGGTGCTGAATTGCTCTGCGAAGAGCTGGGTACGGAATTTCTCTCTTCTTCGCAATTGAGAACCATGTTGACACCCGGATACAGGTATCAAGGTCAAGACCCCTCACGCTCCCGTCCCCCATGCTCCCGTTCCCAAGGGTGTACCCGCGACCCAGCAAGTTCGTTAAAGAACCAATCTGCCTTCATGCTTAATTGTACGATACGCGCGAAATTTGGAAGTTTGTGATCTCGAATGTTCGTGTATACTGGTCTGATTTGTGTAACAATGCAATCTACATCTCTCCGCACTCTGCAGATTGGGATGAGTCGATGCACTTCGTGATCAAGCATAAGAGCACACCTGTTATTTTAACCGTCAACTTGGGACGATTGTTTTGTCCAGTTGGAACGTTCTCAATCTTTCTTAGGGTGAGCATCCCATCAATAACCTTCCCGAAGACAACATGCTTTCCATCTAAGAAATCGCACTTCGCCGTAGTGATGAAAAACTGGCACCCATTCGTATTGGGCCCGGAATTTGCCTGAGATGCGATGAATGCTCCGATGAGCACGTAGTGGGTAATGTGGGATCCTCGTACCATGGAAAGCAGTCCAGGACCGGTGTGCTTCTCAGTGAAGTTCTCGTCCTAAAGCCACTGACCCATGAGTTCCTTGCAAGTGAGAGGGCTAGACGTCACTTACTGGAAACTTATCACCATATATTGAAAAAGATCCTGTTCCATCACCTTTCATGAAATCGCCGCCTGGGAAAGGTAGTAAATATTGCATGGCGAAAGCGAAAAGTTATAGGCATACCTTGACACATAAAATTGGGTACCCTACGCATGATCGTAAGAGCATCAAAGAATCTGGAGAGAACTTGCTTACACTCTAGATATATGTCGAAATCAGCACTGTGGTAGGTAATGCCCATAGTAGCGATGCACATCTACCTGTGGAAAGTCGCGTTTTTATAACCTTGGGGACGAGAATTGACGCTGCAACGCATCAGAGTTGGGTCGTGAGTCGTCATATGAAGAGCCATACCGATATTCTCCTGTGCATAACTGACGAAAGTTCTCTGCAGTCCTGCTCTGGAGTCAGCAAAGACAATTATGGAAAGGCAACTACAAAGAGGCGCACTTTGGTACGATATCGCTGAAGAGTTCCATTTTCATACGACCGGCAGGCGTTTCGCCTATGTTTATGTCCATGAATACTATTGGTCTTGGATTCGTTGTCATAATTGAAGACGGATGCGTTCTTGATGCGTTCTTTCGACACGGACGACTCGACTTGGGGGAGTTCCTGGAGTTCGCCACTGCCACCAGGTTTCCCACGATCAGTCAGTCTTAGAAGTGAAATATTGAACTTCAAACTCGCTCTTGTCCCGTCACTTTTGACAATGTCGTATTTTCTCCCTCACCTTCCATCTGGTTGGCACGTTGACGAGGCTATCAAATCTGAGGAGGATAGGGTAGTCGTCATACGCTTTGGCCATGACTGGGACACCCAGTGCATGGTGATGGACGAAAACCTTTACGCTGTCGCCGAGAAGGTTCAGAACTTTGCCGTCATCTATCTCGTCGATATCACAGAAGTTCCCGATTTCAATAAGGTGAGGCCTCTTCGGGGCGATAAATATTCTAGTGTCTGAAATCATAATCCAGATGTACGAGTTGTATGACCCTTGCACCGTGATGTTTTTCTATCGGTCAGCCCTACTCCTCTCATCCAATGAGCGGTTGACTGATCTACCGAGTATCATTACAGAAACAAGCATATTATGATTGATTTAGGCACGGGAAACAATAACAAGATGTAAGTCCTTGTTCAGGCCTTCATCTACTCTCCGCTCACGGCCGCAATTGTGCTCAGTAATTGGGCAATGGACAATAAGCAAGAGGTCTGCAGCTCTGACTCGTACCCACTTGCCTATCTGACTCGCTTTTAGCTGATAGACATCATTGAAACTGTGTATCGTGGTGCGTCTAAGGGACGAGGTTTGGTGGTCTCACCAAAAGGTATGTCCACCCGCATTTTCCCAAGATATTTACCTGATATGTCCTTGTTTAGACTATTCGACTCGCTATCGGTATTAACGGTGGGTTCACAGACATCGGGCCCCCTTCGTCCTGGGGGTCTGTTTTGTCTTTGGTTATATTCCTTGAAGTATAGCGTCTATATGATTGTGTAAACACCCTATCTAGTTTATGGGAAATTGTTGTCGGCCCTTGCAGCGCCAGAATACAAAAGTGCAACCTCGCAAACGGACATATTGATACGTTTGTAACATATGGATTCACATTCCCATATCATTCATAACTTTGCTACTTCTTTGCTACTTCTCATTCGAAAACATGAAGAACTCCGTGGTAATACGTTATCGACCTCGAAATCTCTCATTTGAAAATTACCGAGCTGTTCAAATTGACAATGGTGACGACGTCGGATTAGAGTACGTGGAACATGAAGGTCCCAATTGTCTCGATTTCTATGCCACCACCTGAAGTAACGGCCTCCAACTTCCAAGCCAACTCCGAGCCAGAGGGTCGACTATCATCCTTTCGTCATAGAGGTTGGTTTCCAGCCTCCTAACCGAGCCCGAGTTGGCAACTCCAATTGAGTGTTACGTAATGCATGATTCGTTCAGCTCATGCGCGTTGCGGGCCACCAGCGGGCCACCCATCCTCTTTTTCTTCACGAATGCCATAACTTGATGTTGGAATGGCAAACGAGAAACCGTTGCCTGCCACGCCCCCCACTCCTGTAACCCTTACTGTGGAAGGACGCAAACACCGACTTCGCTTCATCCGTCAAGCGCTTGAAGAGAACGAACTTGGACTTTCAGGCGGTGCGAAGGATGGCTGGAAACAGTGCATCGAAGAGGCTCTAGACGAGCTCGGGAATGCGATATCTCGTGGAGGGTGGCTAGCTGGTGTCAAGCAAGGGCGGGCTCAACGAGTTGAGCGGCGTGTCGCGAAGAATAAAACTGAGCGTCGAGAAAGCCCCTCCTCATCAACACCAGAAACTCCCGAGAACTCACCGTCGACCCTAACTTTGCGCGAGGTCAAGGACCTTGTCGCCCAGTCGTTTACTCCGGTACCCAAATCAGTCACCAAGCACCTTCTGCTCTGTATTGCACCCTTGGGAAGTCGAATAGCAGCACCGAAGGATTTCGGGATACCTTTCCCTAGTTCCATTGGATGCAAATTCGCAAGTGGCGTTTTCACGCTTCCGGACGAAGATGTGCATGACGGTGCTCACAGCGCAGTACTCCTCGGATTGGATGGGTGGGACGGTACGTCACCGGTATCTCTTCACCAAGGAACCCTCATCTTAGACCGTAGCTCTATAGCCAACATATCGGATGGTCCTACGCGTCTGGTTGGTGGGACGTTCACACTGGAAGGAGTCAATTCAACTTCCCTACACGAGGTATTGGTCAAGACGCTTCGGGTAGCAACTTATGTCCACCACTCGCTTATTCTTGAACAACACTTTCTTTCCGACTCTCATGTCTCACTAAATATTCCGCGACCACGCGTTCTATCCGCTCACCAATCTTACCAACTGAGCCCAAGTCAATCCACGCCAGATAAGGCCCGTCAAAGGCAATCTTTTATGCCCTCTCCCGGCGGGATATTATCCTTCATATCGAAGAAGGCTGGCCTGTACCGGTCAAATAGCATATCTTCTGTCTCAACTCGCAGTGGCTCTCTGGACCTTGAGCGAACTGCTCCAGAAGAGCCTGAAGCTAGGGTATCAGAGGATGCTTCGAACAGTCCGTTCCGACGGTTTTCTTTCATCCACGACGCGACAGCTTCGTTTCTCAAGGCCACATCCCCTGTCATCAAGGAAGACTCCGATTGTCCTTTTACAGATACTGTTGAGAAGCTACAACAGAGTCGATCTATTTGTTCGACTTCTCCGGACGTGAAAATTCCCCTTCCTTCACTCATAGTTGACCTGTGCGAGAAGGAGAAGCATTACCCTTCTCGAAGGCTCAAAGGTGATGAGAAAACTGGCCTGGCTAGCATCCTCGGATGGGAGGGGAAGAAGGCTCGCGGAAGTGGGATGGTTGGGACGACTGGATTTGCCCGACATCAAGGAATTTCGGTGTTGTACATTCAGTACATCCCCTCCGACGTCGTTCAGACCGTCCAAGTCCCTCCCACAGCCGACCCATCAACAACCTCATCTTCCGCCTCCATCATGTCGGTCGAAACGCGCTCGACGATATCTTGCGGTCAGCCACAATGGCTAACATATCGCTACTACTCTAAAGAAACACCACGAGACAGATGTCTAGGCGAAATCATAACAGAGTGGGTGTCGTCCGCTCAACTACCTTGTAGCAATGTACAGTGCAAACTCAAGCAAGGCCAGCATGAACGGCGGTTCATCCACCACAACGTCCAGCTTTCAGTCAACATAGAGGATGGCGAAGACGAGACCGGCTGGAGAGATTGGAATGTCATCGAAATGTGGCAGAGCTGCGCCATCTGTGCGGCTTGTACTGGGCGACAGCCAATGAGTGATGGCACATAGTAAGACCAAATTCCTTCCATGTTTCTAATTGGACTAAGAGGCTTCTATCAGTCTTCTTTCATTCGCCAAGTTCCTTGAACTACTGGTCTACTCTTCTGCCATTCATCGATTGGACCCACCTCTTTGCCTACATACCTCGCCTTCTGCATCTTCTTCGCCTTCTCCCGTGACACTCCCTCGTTTCCAGTTGCATCGTCATTTTCGTCTCGGCCCCGCCATTGTCACCTTATCCACCTCCCCGATCGAAGATGTCTTTGAGTTGAAGGTCCCTCGTTTGCAAATTCTCCATCCGCACGGCGAAAACAAGGCCGCGGTTAGGGACCGCATAATACCTGAAGAATCCACTGATGAAGCGAAACGTACCCTTCGCAGGGAGATTAAATCGTGGTGGGAGGGTGTATCAGATCACATGGACAAATTGGTGAGCCCGATCGCCACTTTAGCTTGTCAAGCCCTCATTTCTTTGAAGGAGGATGTAGTTCATGGTGATAACCTTGCCGCATTCCGAAAATCACTACCGCGACTCCCTTCTTCTGACGACGCGTATGATGATGATACCGACGATGCCGAAGACTGCGAGGCTGACAATACGACCCCGACCAAAATGCGCATATCTGGACTTCCCTTCGAGCGAGCGTACTCTTCTGCACCATTGGCTGATTCAGGAAACTACTTTGATCGCCCTGCATCTTCATCAACATCCCTCAGCACACCCTCCACAACGTCTCTGAGCGAGTCGGATCCAACCATCCTCCTTTCCAAGCTTCGGTTCACTTTCCAGCGAATCGAACAGTCACTCTATCAACAATTATCCGGAACACCTACGAAAACTTTGAACGACGTTCGACGCTCATTCCTTTCTGCCTCTTTGGGTGCTAGCAAGCGGCTGCTGGCTTGGCAACAGAAACACATCCCCGCAGAGGTCATGCAGCACATTGGTGGGACCATCTCTTGTGTTGAACCTGAATGGTGGATCAAAGGTTGCCATGCTCTTCCCGGCGGGAATATCATAGTCAGAGAGGATGATTGGGGGTCTATAATATCTTTTACACTGGGCACCGCCGACTATCAACGAGAGCTGGCGAATATGTCCAGCCCTCGTGCGAATCGGATGCAGCCGAGCACACCGTCCACAACCCCTAGTACGAGCACCAGCTCCGGTACTTCCTTCTTCTCCCCCTCCCGCGGATTCCGTTTCTTTACCACGTCCAGTCAGGAGAAGCCCGACCCAGACCAGGATGCCGTGGTATGGCACCAACCTGAGAGCTTTTCGTCTGTCATTAGTAGGAAAGAACATCCGAAAGATGCTACCTATCTACTCTCAATTCGAGACGTTCTGCGGCCCAAGAGTCCTGCAGATAGTTCGACCGCATTGACCCCTTCTCGCTTTGCTACTCTAGACCCAGGGAGCTCTAAAGGCGCGGCGAATATCCCGCCCTCTGCTCGGGCGAAACCGGATGTTCAGCTCAACATGCAGTCGGTGGTTGGGGAGCTCACGAACCTTTCTGATAAGCCTGAAAGCGCAGACAAAATCTTGCAAGAGATTGACTCGGGAAAGATGTCTAGACCTCCCTCGATCATAGGCCACTCTGCGTCATCAGACGGACATAGCGTGAAAGCTTCTTCAGTCTCTACCGGCAGCGATGACACAGTGGGTCGAGGTGCAAAGAACGTTGTCAATGACTCCGCCGAGCTGGTGCCTGATGTCCCACCAAAGGATGTACATAACACCATCGGGCACCAAGCAATTCCTACCGATGACACTATCGTCCGATCTTCCCAGTCCACTTCTTCGTTCGCCAATTCTTTCTCGACCAGTATAGGATTAGCAATGCGTTTCCTCAACAACCATTCTGAACCAGTTCCCCCGAGTACTCCTGCCAAAGCTCATCATGGGCTTCTGAATGCCGAAGGGGACCACGAACAAATCGATGATAAGCCACACATCAAATACGACTGGACTGTTGGTACGAGATTGAAGTTTAGTTGCACGGTTTATTATGCCAAGCAGTTCGATATTCTACGGCGCCGGTGTGGCATCGAAGAGGTCTACCTACAAAGCCTCTCGCGGAGTTCCAATTGGGCTGCTGAAGGAGGTAAAAGCAGGTCCAATTTCTGGAAGACATCAGACGATAGATTCATAATCAAGACCCTGGTAAATGCTTGGAATGTTGCCGACCTGTGAGTTAGGCTCTCTCGCAAAGCGTCCTAGTTATTGATGATTTCCATAGACAGGTCCTCCTGGAACTCGCTCCATCATATTTCCGCTATATGGAGGCGACAGCCAGTAAATCAACCGTGTTGGCAAAGCTGCTAGGTTTCTACACGATCGAAGTTCGGAACCTCGAAAGTGGGAATGTGCACGCTAGGGCAGACCTCTTGGTTATGGAGAACCTCTTTTATCAGCATAATATCGTGAAGACCTTTGACCTGAAAGGTATACAAGGACGGAAGGTGAAAGGACATTCATCGAACGGTACCCCGCAGTCCAAAACACTCTTTGACGGGGAGTGGATTGAAGGTACGTACATGGCTCTGCCAGCCCGACGTTCTTCAACGCTGACATTATGTAGGCCAACAACGCACGTTAACCCTCGTCCGCCCTCATTCTAAGGCCGTCCTGAGAGAGGCTGTCCGTAGCGACGCCGAATTCCTCGCAAAGAGCAATATTATGGATTACTCGTGAGTAGCTTTTCGTGCGTTCCCTCGCCATCATTTTCTAAGCGCATGTAGGTTGTTGCTTGGAGTTGACGAAGAGCACAAACAGATTGCATGTGGTCTTGTTGATACAATAGGTGAGATCGGCTGTCTCTGGGCCCATCGTTGTGTTCTGACTCTTGTATCAGGTAGTTATACCTTTGCTAAGACGCTTGAGTACAAAGCCAAGCAGGGCTTGAACTCGGGGAAAGAGACTACTGTCATCCCTCCTGCCGAATATCAGGAGCGATTTGTAAACGCTTTAGAGCGATATTTCCTCGCTTGTCCAGGTGGGTCCATCGATTTGGTATCTGGTTTCTGTGCTTAATCGCTTCCTAGATAAATGGTCGCAGCCCATGGACGGCACGAAGGTCATTAGTGACCCAAGTCTTCTCCCAAGTGTACTATGATGTCATTTTATTCCAATGGACTTTTATATATGAAGTATAACGCTTTTAGAACTTCGCATTGTAACCGTATCATCACCACCATTCACACATTTGTAGCTTGAATCTGTTCCATCTTGCGTCATGTGGCCTTAGCATGCCTTCATGATCCATGTCAATACGTCAACGGGTGGACCCTAGGCCTGCACCAGAATGATCCACAGAACACCATGATCGATGGCCAAGTATAAAGGTCCAATCTCACCATCGCTCTTCCACATCTACATACATCATGGCCAACCTCGTATCGCGCAACATCTACACATTCTTCAATGCCAAAAGCAACACAGTTGTCGATCTCTCAGGCGGGGACAATACGTCTGGTAAGCCTCTTCTTTCTGCCCGGTTCTAAGCCATCACTTCTCATCCGTCGAAGTGATTGGGTTCCAGAGTCACGGCGGTGCTAACCAAAAAGTCGGTCGCCATCGGGCCATCTTACATTTACGTTCAGACCCTGTGAACGACTGACTCATTTCATTAGTGGATGGCCCAGCAAGACGGAGATGGCTGGACTTTCTGCAACCTAGCTTCCGGAAAGTATCTTGGTGTAGAGCGTCCCCCCAACGGATACAAGGACGACCTGAGGGTCAAAGGACTGGATCAACCTTTCAAGTGGAAAGTAGAGGCCGGACATCGTCCGAATACTGCCAGGTACGCTTTCAGTACGGGTCGAACCTAGATGATTGACATCAATCACTCTCGTAGGGTTTTGATTCCAGGAACACCCTTCAGCTTGGATATGACCAACTATGGTAGCGCTGAGGCTGGCACTCCGATTGCGGTCTGGGGTAAATGGGAGGCGGACAACCAACTCTGGTACATCAATTCGGGTAAACATTTCTCTAATCAACCTTCGATCCCCTCTCACAGCTTCTACTAGCGTAATTAGCGGAGAAGGCAGTACCCCGATTCACTTTGCGTGACCTGCTGTATGCTCTCCAGCTTGTAATCATATTATATGAAGTTCGTCAGGAGCTCAGGAGATCCAAGGGGCTACGATGCGTGAGCTAAGCAAACTGGGTGTGTCTGATACTCCGGGTTCCCACTGTCCTTCATCTCGCATGCGGACGGCTCTTGGCAGCTTTCTTACAAGAAGTCCTTCTGCTGATGCGAACATGCCGAATCGAAGGAGCCTATGGCATTATGAGGCTTGGGTGTTCCGCAGTCGTCATTTATGGGCATTCTAATTGAACGTCTCGGAATTCTGGTGCCTCTACAACTCTTGGACTGATCAGTTGATCAAGCCCCGGCCAGAACAATGGCTCTTATCTCGTATCGATACACAGATGAGTCGACGCATAATCGTGTATGACGTTCGAGGGCCTTCTCAGAAGATGTAGCCACAGCCAGGTCTCTCGTATGGCCGGGGTATATAAGAAGCAGTGTCCGTCCTGTATCGCTCAAACTTGACGATTCCCGAGTTTAACATGGTCGAGCTCATCCCTGGTGGTATTTACAAATTCGTCAATGCCAAAAGTGGCACGACTGCTGATCTATCTGGCGGCGATAACCATTCTGGTGAGGCATCCTTTGTACATTTTCAATCATTTCGATATCTCACTCGATTCCTCGTAGTAATTGGCTACGAAGACCATGATGGGGATAACCAGAAGGTCGATCAGAACTTGGATAGAGCTAGAATGCCCTCCTAACACGACTCCCTTTTTAATAGTGGATCGCGCAACCAGAAGACGACGGCTGGACCTTCAAGAACCTCGCTAGTGGTACTTACTTAGGCTTGCAGGAAGACGCTGGCGATGACGTCCACGTTGTTGCGAATGAGTGGACATCCAAGTGGATCGTCGAAGATGGAGAGGTCGGAGGCAGCGCTAGGTCACTACCGATTATCTTTAACTTCATTTCATATTCATCTACTAATGCATGAAGCTAGACTTTTGGTTCCTGGCACCCCGTTCAGTATGGACCTCACCAACTATGGTAGCTCTGAGCCTGGCACCAAAATCGCTGTTTGGGGTCGATGGGAAGCGGAAAACCAGTGCTGGTATATCAACCAAGGTAGACACTAGTCCTTTCTTGACCGCATGAATCTTGTTGACGGAATTGATCTCAGTCGGTCATGAAACGGAGCTCTGATGAGACAGCCAAATGACTGCACAAAGTCGACGTGTCGGGGTCAATAAGGCCTCATGCTGATTCTGTGCGATATGTATCACGGAGTTCCTCATTATTTTCGAATGAGAAGTAGCAACGTGAATAAAGATACGGGGATATTAATCCATATGTTACGCTCCAAGGTGCCTTTCATCATCAACAGGAAACTGTGTTGCGGTTGGACTTCCAGGACGGGTGGCTGGCCAAGACCCACCTATAAGCACGGCATTAGGTGTAACATTGCAAAGAAGAACCCGAAACGCACAATCCTCATGGTGGTGACAGTGGTGGTAATAACCTTCACCCTGTCACCAGCCGCATCAACAGATGGAATTTGAGCACGAGTCGTGTCTGAGGTGCGGATTCCGGAAGGCATGTCAACAACAACAGCCAGAGGCTTTGTGTCTGCAGCCACCGCGGTATGTGAAACGTTCAAACTCCACAACTGCGAGGTTTGACAAGGACTGCATTCAGAGAGGAGAACCTTGCGTCAAGTCAGATTGGGGGAAAGGGGGGTTGAAGGGACTTAGAATCACCTTTGCACCGGGTGTGTCGCTGCCATTTCCTTCGAGGTCGAAGCACAGGTTCGAATTCGGCCAGAAAATTCTACGGCCATTCGGTCAGTTGGATGAAGGCACTGAGGTCGCTGCTTCCGTACCTCCAAGCGTCGGCGTCCGAATCATCGGGTTCAATAGTCCAACTGACTGGATACGGGCTAGCGACCACTCGTGTGTCCAAGAGCTGCGTGGTTTCGACGGTCATGTAACGGTCACTCATGGCTGCGCTTTCAATGGCGTAACCAGCTCCGAGCGCTGTCACTTTCCACTGTGTGACAATCAGTAAGACAACGGAGGCTAGAGATGTGCGGCTCTCTCAGCTTGTTGGTTACTTCCACCATGAACAGGAAACCCTGTTGAAGCACGGATAAGCACAACATCATCGAAAACCAGACTTTTTGATCGGCAGAGCGTTATTCACCTATCAGGTCCTTGCCGTTTCCAGCGGAAAGATCGACGACCGTGCCGCTTTTGATGTTCTTCAGGATATACAAACCATGGGTCAATGCCTGTCGTTGTGCCATGGACGGGGTTGTGGGTCCAATTTGGGTCCAATACTTTGGGGTGACTGGGCACCTTTAAGTACTCCAAGGCTACGGCGTAGGCCATGCGGCTTGAGCACATTGCACGGTAGGTCAGTACTGCAGGTATTGAATGCGCCTGAGTCGCACAGTACTATGGTGGTAAGGCTAACTGGCAGCCGCAGGCCCCTGAAGGCTCCCAAGGGCCAAAACGTGAAACGTGGCAATCAATAAATTTGCACAAGTGAATCAACAACCAACAGCCTCGACGATTATGAATGACATCGACTACTCGGAGCTGGTAGAGTATCTTCCAAGACGTCCAAGATTCTCAGAACGGCAGTTTGATGGGCATCTATGGGAACAGCATCAATCATGGTGGACTCCGCGGGATGGTCCCCACTCACCGATTTGGCTTTCTTGAAACTGAAGAATTGAGCAAGACGGCGTCCAAAAGGAATCTTCAAGGTCTTGACTTGCTCAAACGTGGCTTCCAACTGCTGGCGCACTTGCTCGTACTGTGCACGTAGGTCAGCGGCCAATTGGGGGTTGTCTTGCTTCTCCGCCTCGATGCACAGCTCGTTCAAAAGCTTCTTCTCTTCGTCGAGCTGCTTCTGGAGTGTGTCGAACAACGTCTTACCCGCCCCCGTCTCGCTCAACTTTTTCTTCAAGTCTACCATCTCCTCTTGAAGCAAAAGCTTCTCTGCTTTCGCGGTCGCGCTCACCAGACCAATCACCTGCCAGGCAGAGTCATAGCTAGCTTCAAACCTAGCTACCTTCGCGTTTTTCTCTATCATGTCTTTCCAGAACTTCTCTTTCATCTCCTTCTCCCGTTTCTCTCCGATGCCAGGAGAGGATAACTTGCCCCACATCGTCGTCGTGAGGACCACTCTTTCAGCCGCGACTGAGCCACACAGCTGAGCAAACATCTTCAAATTTTTCAGTGGTGTTCCTGCCATGCGATTGTCGGAAATGCGATGCATGTATATGATCCCGGAGAGCTTGACTTTGTTGTTATATCTGGCAAGTCACATATAAGTCCAACTTCACTGACAATGTGTGTTGAATTCGTACGTTTTTTGAAGCCAATCTGCAATCATCCCCAGAACTTGGGTATCACTCATGTTCGTGTCGTCGAATCCAGGGGTATCGACAAGTATAACCTTCTGCTCGCCTATCTTGATCTTGTAGGGCTGTACTTGCGACGTCTGCGACTTGAGGCCGTTCCCGACCAATTTCTTTCCACTATGTCTTGACGCATAGGCGATGAACTATCGCCTCGATTAGGGATTGTAGCGAATTCGCAAGATTCACTCACCGTGCTTTTCCCTGCCCCTGTTGGGCCCATGATACTACAATCATGTAATTGGTATACGTTGCCATCAAGATGTGGGCTGCGCTCGAATGACTTACGCAATGACGACATCGCCGCTGGTCAAATCTTGGGTTTTCTCGACTGAAGTGGACATGGGTGCGCAAGTTGGTAAGTTGGTAAGATCTGATTTCGCGACTAGGTCTGAGCTATTTGACAGCTCTTAAGCAGAAGTGATTACCCAAGAATAGCCTTTCACACTGTTTGTGAACATATCAATATCGTCCTCACCCCCGAGGCGTGGGGGTGTAGCGCGTCTGACAGCCTATCTTCTATCGCGATCGATCATTAAATTCGAACGAAGCTCCCCGCGTGGCCCCTGCGTTCAGCCCTGGCAGGGGGTACCAGTAAGCCTGTTACCTCCTGGCAGGCTGTGGCCTCAAGGCTTCATGCACTCATGCCTTGGGGCCTTGCCGGTAGCTAAGCGCTTGACAAAGGGCAGGAGAATTGGGAATGGTATGTTTTCCTTGAATTCTTTCATCCCCAAACCATCGCCACAGGACGATTAAACCATATCCCTCTTCCACCGTTCTTCGCTTTGAGCCTTTGGCTTCTCGTTAGACGCTCATGCACTCCGTATCCATCAAGGCGCCGTATCGCTCTCTCCCCGATTCCTGGACCGTAGGCCGACATGAATACCTTGAAACATCCCCAGAGCCTTCAGCGAACGTCCTCACGCACCCCATCTGTAAAGATGACATGATAATTGCGTACGTCAAACTACTTTTGAGCGTCTCGCACCAAGCTTCGCCGTGTTAACGACCTTTTGTAGTATTATGGGACCCACTGGGTCTGGGAAGAGCACGGTATGGTTCCTTAAATAAGCTTCGATTTCCGTCATATCTCAATCTGAGACCATCAGTTCATCAACATCGCTACTCAATCCCAGAACGCCGTCGTAGGCCACAATTTGGAGTCCTGCACTCAATTAGTCACTGCCTATGGATGTCGTCATCCAGACGGGAATCGCAACGTCGTCTTTGTTGATACACCCGGATTCGACGACACGAACCGATCTGATGGAGACGTACTGTCTGCTATCGCTAATTGGCTGGTTGATACGTGAGCTCCGATCTCCTAAATCCCACTCCTCTTTACCCACATTTTGCAAGATATAACGAAAAGATCACGCTCTCCGGCATACTTTACTTTCACCGAATCTCTGACAACCGCATGGCCGGTACCCCGCTTCGAAATCTGGGGATCTTTCGAGAGCTTTGTGGCCAGGATGCCTTGAAGAATGTTATGCTCACCACCACGTTCTGGAGCGACGTCGCTGAAGTCGACGGCCGAAGCCGAGAGACCGAGCTTATATCCAAGTATTGGCGATCCATGATTGTTGCTGGATCTCGTGTTTCTAGATTTGGACGCACCCACGAAAGTGCATGGGAGATCATCAGGGATCTTTATCCAGTCCAGCAGCGACGCCCGCTTCTTATCCAAGTTGAAATGGTGGACCAAGGGAAATTGCTCTCACAGACTTCGGCCGGATCGGCTCTCTTACGGTGGTTCAATGATCTCATTCGCCAGATTCGCGACCTTATCCGTCGGATTGAAGGTCAACTACGAGGCATACCTAAAGAAGACGCTGTGAACCGGACTGCCGCACTCACCGAACGAGACTCACTCGCCTGTGAGCTCGAAGCTGTTACTCGGCAGCAGAGGGGCTTGCATGAGGGCAAACGTCAAGCTTTAAGACGGAGGTTCTCTTCTGCATACGAAGTCCTGAGAAGGCGGCCTTTGCCTAGTAACTCGCCCCTTAACCCAGACGCTAGCTCGAATGCCGGTGAAGAGGCTCAGGATGACCTCCAAGGAGTCGAACTGGCCACTACTCTTGTCCTACTGCGACATGCACGAGACCTGGCTGAGATACCTCCTGTGCCTTTCCTCAAAGGAACTTGCCGTATCGCTTACACGGTAGCTGAAGCATCACTGGTAATCGTCATTCTTCACTTTTGACTCTTAAGCATGACTTATCAAAGTACTAGGCCTTGCAATGTAATACGAGAGCGCTTCGAGGCATCGCAAGCAATGCAAACCAACTGTTACATGCTGTCAATGAACAGACTAAACATGGTGACCTCCCCCAACACCTCGTCGAAATTGTGAACCAATTAGCTCGGTACGTGCCGTCCGTCTCCTTTTCCATACAAGCTGGTTACCAACGTATCTCAGTGAGTTGGCCAAGGTGGACCCCATCGTGAAGAAGGCGTTGTCTCGCCACACGATGGTGCGATACGTCTTCGAGCCCGCCGAGAAAGAACTTCTCAAAGACGTTGAGGCAAACATAGAAGCAGCTTACCGCCAGTTCAATGTGCGTCCTTCCGATACTCGCTCTTTGGGTTTCTGACCATTCGCTCTCAGACGGCATTACTTATAAATATCAGCCGCGGCTTAACACGTCTAGAAAATGGGTTTTTGGCAGTCATGTCCACGCCTGATCTCTCAGATTCTATGATCCTGGCGCCTGCCCACGCTCGATGTAGCTCGCCAGAGCCTATCATCGATACGAATAGCCAAACCGTCGGCGCATGCTCGGCGACCTCTTAAATGACGGTACCTTGGTTCAGGCCATTGAAGCTTGAAGCTTGAAGTGTCAATGCTCGATGTCAAGAATGGGTTGTGATAATATATACTCGACATCTGGAGGCTGTCCCTTTTCTATGCATACCAATTACTCTACCTGTATTTGTAACCTAGCCCGCTTCCAGACGTACTCACCGATTTTATACCCTTCAAGCCTTCCTAATATATCGCACAATTCAAGTCTCCTTCGTTCGTATTCGGTGACAAGGTTTGAGACGTCATGATACTTCGCTGGGCTGCGGATATCAACCACAAGTTGGGATAAATTCGAACCCAACCTCTCTATATCACCAGCTATGTCCGCCTTTGAAGATGCGCGGAGGTTGGCGATCAGTTGGTCCGATTCTGTGCTGAAATTCCGGGCAAAGTTGCTATTTGATCGTTGAACAAAGGTATCCATCACCCGCCAAGCCGATTCGAGATCGTTTTGATGGCGTAGAAGAGGCCGGTTGTGACATTCCTCGAGTGCTTGGTGACGCCCCAGACCTTCACCCTCTTCCACCTCGTCCCACATAGTAGAGGCGATCGCCGTAGGGGGTATATCACCACTCTTCTTGACTAGCTTGGCTGCGCGCATGAATTTGAGGATTTCTTCAAACGGTGCTTCGGAGGCACGATTGGTAGCGATTCGATGTAAGTATAGCAGCCCAAATGTGGGACCATGTCGATCCCTAAAGCACCGAAATAAGTATATGAGCAGAGTTCGCAAGGAGGTCAACAGGGCCCACTTCGAATAGAGTTCCTGCGAGATAGCCTTTATCCCCCCGGGATCTGGGCAATTCAAGAGGTCCCATCCCGGTGTATCGATGAGGAAAACGTCTTCGTCACACCTTAACGGACAAGACACGCACACGGCCTTGATCTGCGTGGTACATGGGACGAGCCCATGACCAACGTCGACGCTGTCTGCATGTCCGGACGCGGCATTGACGAACTAGACCAAGTCTTCGGTTAGGATAAGCATCGAACTTAAAATGGGATACAATTACACTGCTTTTTCCAGTACCCGAAAGTCCCATTACGCTGCGTAACTACGGTCATCATGTATTGCAAGACAAGGTACAGGAAGACGCACGCGATGAATACTCCATCGTTGGGTTTGGGAGGGTTGGGAGGCTGGGGGATGAATAAATAAATACACAGAAGGTACGAAGTTATATCTGCCTTACAGTCGCTCTGAACAGACTCAGAAGGCGGTATCTAAAAGTCGGAGGCGGCCTCGTTTGTAGAGAGGTTCTCGAGGGCGGCAGGGATCCGATAGTGATAATTTTGCGGACGATAGAGGTAGCTGAAGTACTCGAACCATCAAATTGGTAATAAGCGGCACCCGCTGCCAAGAGGGGTCGCCATTGCGAATTCTTGAGCTCTTCTTCTCGACACAGAGCCTTCGCACGAAGGGTGCGATCCCACATGGTCGTAGCAAGGTGGATTTTGGCGTTGAATTGCCTTCCCAGAAGTTGTTCGAATAGCTCGAGGTGTATGAATGGCGAAATGGTCATTCTTGGTTCAGATATTTTGCCAAGATACAATATCCCAAGGATTTTGTGCTTTTTGGTCGACCTTTTATGTTTGGTTGATCAATGCATGAGGCGGAATTCGGAGATGAGGTCTATGAAGGTCTTACAACGTGTTGTCCACCCATTTCCTGAGCTGACGCTCCGACTCGCGGATGCTCTCCATTTCATATGTGAAGGCTGGAGCTTCCGCCAGGAGGATTTTCGAACAGCTGGAGGTGGGATCGGTGATATAAGCGGTACAGACACTCCGGGTGGCCGATTCGAGGCCATGACCGACGGGGATCCTTGGGCTACCAGCAGCAGCGTTTATGAACTAAAACAGCATGAACAATTACGGAAGGGAGAAGAGCGTAAAGGTCACTCACCGTACTCTTTCCAGAACCTGTTAAGCCCAAGACTCTAATACGCAGATTAGAGCTGCGTTGTCATTGACCTTGGTAGGTCGGGTGCGTACATGATCACTTTCTCCTTCTCTTCCGGTGATTCAGCCCTCGAGCTCGCCTTCAAATGAGACCAAAGGTTCAGCTGCATATGGTTCTGTGTAGAGGAGGGACTGTTTGTACATAGTCCTCAAACACGACCGACAACGGTGTGTCTCGCTGTCAGCCTGTTGCCTTGAGGAGCCCTCGCAATCTTAGGCGCCATTTTACTAGCGCCCATGTTCGCCTATACGGTTAAGCCTGGTTCAACCTGCCTCACCCCAACAACGTTCATGTTCAATAACTTGGGATGCTGTCAGTCCATACCCATTTTTCTCCATCTCCAACACAGATATGGCGCCCGGAATCCCTCCTATGTCCATGAAGAAAATCAAGGTCCAAGATATCAATTCCAATGACAAAATAATCGCGTACGTTCAGAACCCAATTGCTAGATTTGAGACTCTGAATGCTTAAACCAAGGAAATAAAAGGTTGATGGGCCCAACTGGCGCTGGAAAGAGTACCGTTCGTCTCTACCGCTTTTCCCTCCGGATTTTATGAAATTCACGCTCTCTACAGTTCATCGGTGTCGCTTTGAAAGACTCGACGCTCCAGGGGGTCGGTCACAAATTAAACTCCTTCACAGACGATGTCAGTGCAACCAGATATACGCGAGGGAAGGACTCCGTCGTCTTCGTGGATACTCCAGGGTTCGACGACACGACAAGGTCTGACACAGATATTCTGAAGCTCATAGCCTCCTGGCTCGAGAAGACGTGAGCTCACACTCGATTCACCAACTCCTTGCTGAAGGCGACCCAATTTTATAGCTACAAGAAAGGGCATAGGCTTGCCGGGATACTTTATCTTCATAGAATCTCGGACAACCGCATGGCTGGCTCGCCTCTCCGTAATCTTCACCTATTCCAGAGTCTTTGCGGGGTGGACCCTTTGAAGAGGGTCATCCTCGTCACCACAATGTGGACGCCTCAGCTGAAGATGGATTTGGCGACAGCTCGAGAGACTGAATTGAAGGTCAAATTCTGGAAAAGTATGCTTGAGAATGGGTCGCGAACGGAGCGCTTCCAGGGTGATTTCGCCTCTGCTTGGGAAATTGTGGACTCGCTGCTTCATGCCGAAGCAAGGCCCGTTCCAGTGTTACTCCAAGAGGAGCTGGTAGATCTCCATAAGCGTCTTAGGTCAGAACGATAACTTTCCTTCAAAGTGTATGCACTCATCTTTTGTAGGGAAACGGCCGCCGGGCGCACTTTATACGCTGAATTGATCCGATTATTGGATGAACAGAAAGCAACAGTCGAGAAGCTACGGAACGAGGCAGCGAACTCTGGTGCTTCGCAAAACCCAAGGCTACGCCGCGAGCTCGAGGAGCAGCTCAACCATGTGGATACGCTTCTGAACTCTACAATCAAGCAAGTCGATGAAATGAGGATACCTTTGATGGCTCGGGTCAGGAACTTCTTCTTTGGGAAGAGAGCAACTACGGTAGGCCTCGTCAGTGTTTCCGACTAAGTATCTTCTACTCATGGAGGACTTCAAGCGTTCTTTGGGCCCGAACTGAACGGATCGAGGTCGTGCTGGATCACGTACTTACTTTTTATTGGAAATTATGTGGTTTGACCAAGATCGATACGATATTTATTAGGTGTGCTCATGCTGGACATAGCCCCTTAGATTGTGCTGGCCTTCTTGACTTGATAGATATAAAAGGATTAACGACATGTTGACAGGCTGGCAGAACGCATCGCACGAGGTCTTCAGCATAAACTGCGTGTATCCCGCGTGTAAGTATTAACTAGGCTCAAACAATTTTGACCTCGCTCCATACCACCAACGACGATTAAGATGAAGACCAAGACTTCTAACGGTCCCACAGACGATGTGATCATTGCGTGAGCCCCAGACCGACACTTCTGATATCTGGCTCATAACATATCTACTCTAGTGTAATGGGGCCCACAGGCGTTGGCAAGAGCAACGTTAGAGTTATCGATCAGATTTAAGTTCCAGAGGCTCACAATCCATCCCAGTTCATAAACGTCGCCGGCGGCCAAGCTAGAGCACAAAAGACTATAGGGCACGGCCTCGAATCCCATACCAAAGGCATAAAGGAGACCAGAGTTACCCATGAAGGTCGTGAAGTCGTATTGGTAGATACGCCAGGTTTCGACGACACCAACCTTCCCGATACAGAAATTCTCCGAAGAATTGCGGAATGGCTAAAAGAAAAGTACGTTGTCTTATCGCCACTATGCCATTTTGTCCCCGAACAACGCTGAGGAGTCGGAACTAGGTATCGTGATGAGGTTAAGTTGGCGGGTATCATCTACATGCACAGGATTTCAGACAACCGAATGGCTGGGTCACCGCTGAAGAATTTAGAAATGTTCAGACAATTATGTGGTACCCATGCAGCCCAAAATGTGGTCCTCGTCACCACTATGTGGAGCCGGGTCAAGCCAGAGAGCGGTCAGAAGAGGCTAGCGGAATTGAAGTCGAATTTTTGGCAAGGTATGATTCAGTGCGGAGCAGATGTTGCCCAGTTCAACGACACACGCGAGTCTTCCTGGAGCATCATCAAGCGCCTCCAGGACACGAAGCAGAGGCAGGTTCTGCTACTCCAGGAAGAATTGGTCGACCTACAGAAGCGCCTCTCCGAAACCAAAGCTGGAAAGGCACTTTACAACACGCTTCAGAGGCAGCTCGATGCTCAGAAGCAGGTCCTACAACAGCTGGAAGCCGAGGCTAGAAAGTCCGACAATCCCAAACTAGCCGACGACCTGAAGGCTCATTATGAAGCAACACAGAAGCAAATTGAGGCGACCTTTGACCAGGTCAAAGAGATGAAGATCTCCCTCACCCGACGGATTGTCCTTTTCTTCAACTTTAGAAGCGCCCGCAATGTGAGTTCGTTTGGTCACAGTTCCATTTTACAATGAACCCAGAGTTAAGACATATATTACTGATAGGCCCCAATTTCATGAGGTCACAAAGCTCCCCGCGTAATGCAGCAGGACTCCAGAACACGGAGTGAGCGAAACAACCGTTCCTTTGATCCTAGGAGTATTTTGTCTCAGCCGTCGGGACTTCAGTATTGCCCATCGTGTCCAGGAATCAGGTCCTTGTTGATGTTGAGCCCAGAGAATTTGCTGTAGGGTAATATATACCGTAGGCTGGAAACCAACCTCTATGTCGAGAGGATGATAGTCGATCCTCTTAGAATAGATATATACCGCATAATTTAGGCCATGCGATAGCCAATAAACACCCGGACTTCATTGACTCGGGTGACGCACGGGATATAGAGTACTCCAATGGAAGTGATACGAAGCTATCGGAAACGCTTGTACTAGTCGACTCGGAAGGGCCGTCTGTGTCGGCAAAACCCTTGCTTGTCTCATTGTTGCTGAATTTGCAGTTGTGGCAAGTACAAGTAGGTGTATACTTGGAAATAATAGGTAAGTCGACGAGCTAGCCCACGTAATCCATGCTCCTCATCATGACAACCGGTAGTGAAGCTTGAAGGCTCTGCTTGAACTCAAAAAGTTGAGGCGTTGACACCCAGGGTTGACCTCAGTATTCCGGACTTCAATCAGCCAGATGCTCCCCCACAAGTGACAACGGTTGTGCCAGCAATTGCGGAAGTGCGTCGCTTTGCCAGCTACCGGCGCTGGCCTCCATCGGCATCCTCGATCGATCTTGAACCATTCCCTTCTCGATCGCCCCACCGCCCGTCCGTCCAGGTCGTTCTTGAGCATGGGGGTCATCCCGTATGATGTCTCCACAATCAAAGAGCCAAGCGAGCTACACACCCATGTAGGTTAACAATAGAAATTCCACGGATAGAAGCGAAAATGTACACACTAGCAAATATGCAAGTGAAAGATTCAGCACGAGAGGCCGTGATAAGGGCGTTTCCCAGCGTATCCTGGTAGGAAGCAGTCCCACTACTTCGAGAAGTGAGTAGGTTGAATGGGGGGCGAGGGGCTAGTATGGTCCACGGGCGGATGTGGACAATATTGAGCAACGACCACTCTATAGAAGGCATTGCGGTGATTCGATATGAAATGTTCTGGCGTAGACGTCCGACTGACATACTTCAGGAATGTCAGATCTGAGCCATACTCGCCCAGAATCAAGTCCGATTTCTTGGTAGTTGGTGGTGGCAGAGTGAGGGTGGGAGGTTCAGAACGGCGTGGGGTCCTCTAGGAATTCAGAACCTGCTTGGTCCCGAGTAGTCTATGTCCGTCGCTGGATTTAGTGTCGATACCTCTAACACATTGGGGCGCACTCACACAACAACGAGCGTATTTGGCGGATATTTACGACTGTCACCTATGCGTTGGCGAATCCAGTCAAGAAGCTTGACCATGGAAGGGGCGTAGAGGTATCTTGAGCAGGATAAATGCAGTGCTTCGTGTGTCTATTGAGAAGAGGGAAAGGTACAAGTTCGAAATCGACCGAGCCGCACGAGGTTGGGGTTCACCCCAATGAAACCTACGGTTTTGTTCCATCAGGGGAAACGAGCCAGAGCGATCATGATATCGATGACACTGTGCTTCTTCTAGTTGTTCATCGTCGTAGCGCCTTCTACACGTGTGTTACCAGGCGGAGTGCATGTACCGTAGCCCCATGTAGCACGGGACCGCTTGAATTACCTTGCTGAAACCTCAACGTTCAACGTCCAACACGCAGATGGGAATGTGTGATATGTTTTGATTAAGGACGTGACTGTTCTAGTAAGCTGTTGATGATCTCCCATGCAGACTCCCTTGTGTTTTGAAAGGGCTTTACGCATGACCCTTGAGTTATGAAATGCTGCCAATGTCTTCGAAGCTCTGCCTCCCGCCGATTTCCCTCCGTTTGACTAATGTTCTTCCACATAGTCGTGGCAAGGATAATCTTTCGAGCTGGTTGAGGACCGCAAAGTTCTTCAAACATGTGTAGGTGACGGATGGGATCCTCGTTTAGTCTGACATCGGAAATCCTGTGGAGGTATAGAATCCCTGTCACATGGAGTGTTTTTTTCTTCCTGCAAGAAGCCTTGATCAATATTGCAATGGAACACGCGAAATAACAAAATTACTTCAACTGCTTCTTGACCTTCGCCTCAATATCACCGACGCTGAGAGTATCATGATTGAACGCCGGCGTGTCGATTATTAGCACCTTTCGACCATCCTTAGGACTCTCGCATGCTTGGATTTGGACGTCGTTGGTGCAACAGCTAAGGCTACCTCCCGTTTTGAATATGTCGTCTCCCAATGCGAGGTTCCCAAACTTATTTCACGATTTGAGTATAGAAATAGTAGGATTGGCCATGCAGCTACGCACAGTGCTCTTACCAGCGCCACTCGGCCCCAGCAGCCTGAGGAACGCGATGAGTCAGATTTGGACCGAAGACGGTCTTGAGAAGTTAGAACTTGAACTGACACGATGATATCAGGCTTTCGTTTGCTAGCTTTGCCCCCCATGCAAGCGATAAGGTGTGGTGACTGAGGTGGTTAACTGAAAGGCGGACTGCATGAGAGTGGACGAGAATTTCCTTTATTGAGGGGCAACATCGCCTGGCTACTTTAGCATGGCCGCAGTGTGCTGGACTCCAGCGCTTAATTTGAGATAACAACGTTTCAACCAAGCGCGCTTAGATAAGCGCCTGCGCCACCGTCTCGCGTGTTCAACCATATTATATCATCCTTGAGCCGACGACAAGGTGGAATTCACCAAATACTCTGCTAATTGTTCAAGCCAATCTGGGTAAAGAAGCCTGGGCAAAGAAATGAGTTCCCGTCCTGGACTCCTTGGCGACGCAGACCTCGTGCATAACACGAGGCTATTGAATACGGCCGTGTTTAAGCGGAGCGTTCACGTCCGTACGCACTGCCTTTGATCTGCTAATTTCATTCACTGACACCAGCGCTCCTGATAGATAACCACTCCAAGAGCTTCCTTTTCGCAAAAGTTGCCACCAAGGCTTGTGCAGCGAGCTCTACTACCTTTAACGAACCGTCAGATGGTTTGGCCGTTCTCTAGTTGGAAAAAGGAGCCTGTGAAAATAACAGAGACCGCGAAGGACTCTGTGGATCTTCTCATTCTGTATGTGTCCATCTACCTTGCCGTTTCGAATGCCCGTCATTCATAGAGATCAGAGTCTTAGGACTATCTGGAGATGGTAAATCCACAGTAAGATTCAAGCTTCCCAGCATCGTTGTCTAGAGCTTTACGACTGTGCAGTTTATCAACACTGCCGCTGGTGACTGCATCGTCAAGACATCAAACGAATTGGACCCTTTGAAGGGCACGAGCGAGGTTGAGGACTTCCGCAAAGAGTGTGAAGGACTGAAAGTTGCATTCATCGATACCCCAGGACTCGACAGCGAGGAGACCACTCTCAGCTCCGTTTACGCTAAAGCAACGTCTATCCTCACTTCGTATTGCTCATCCCCTCACATCTCCCCTGCATCTTTGCTCACTCATCATTAATGTAGCTACGATCGCACCCATGCCGACGCCATCGTCTATTTGCATGACGCTACCCGTAAAGTTGTTACTGAGCCTCCCAAGACCGGGGATGTGATGAAGAAATTCCAGACCCTCTGTGGTCCCTCTTGGAAGAAACGAGTCATCTTTGCCGTGAGTACGCGTACCAACGACGGACGGGAGGAAATTGTGAGTGGGGTCAAGGACCTCCTGAAGAAACGATTCTACCCGGAGATCGAGGCCATGGGGTTCTCCCCATCCAACATCGCGGATGCGTGGCAGATTATCAACAAAGCTGTAAAGTCAGATCCCCCTACATAGTAGGAAATTCTCTGTTATGTTGTCTTGATGTTGTCTTAGGTGTACGCGCTTCCAGTTAGCGGCGCTGTAATAGAGACTCTCAGCCAGATTGTTAACTAAGTCGGAGGAAGTGATAGAATACTATAAATACGCCATGCACCAAGCTCTAGAGTAGGCTAGGTCTTGCGTGAACGCCCGAATGAAAAGTATCCTAAGGGCACTGTAAAGAAACGGCGGAGCCGTTTGCGTATAGGAATTTTCAGGAATTCCATTTCTTTCACCGTCGTCGCCAGCTGCACTCGAAGACCTTCATACTCCTCCTTCAAGGCACTAACAATGATTTCATTGTCTTGTCGCTTCATCGAAGCCCGTAGCCTCTCCAAAGTCTCCTGCTGGCGAGAAACCAGAGACTGAAGCTTACCGTAGAGCTCCTTCCCAGCCCCCGTCTCTGGTAGTTCTTTGCCCATATCCACTAGCTCAGCCTGGAGCTCAACAGCATATCTCTCGTTTTGAGCGCTGACGATAGCGTCGATGATCCTCCAGGCCGATTCCTCCGTGTTTAAGTGTCGCATTGACCTAGATCCGTGCGAAAGCATTGTCTTCCAGTAGTTCCTCTCCAACTCCCTTTCTCGTTGGATACCCACATCCAATTCGACCTCGTCCCACATCGTGGTTGCCAAAACGATATTTTGAAGTGCGTTCTTCCCGCAAAGTTTTTCAAACATGTGCAGATTCTTCAGGGGAGTACCCGCCATTCGATTGTCCGAGATGCGATGGAAGTAAAGGATACCAGCGAGCTTCACGTGGCGTTTATAACTAAGTCAACAAAAATTCAGGAGTCACTAAGGGGCAGAAACATGAGACACACGTGTTCGACAGCCAGGCGGCAATGGCGTTCAGAACGTCCACGTCGGACCTGTGGGTGTCGTCGAAGCCAGGTGTATCCACGAAGACAATATCTTGGGTAGACCGCTCAAAGTACCGAAATTTGAGCAGCTGTATTTCAGACGTAAATGATTCGAGATCGTGTCCAACCCCAGTCTGGTTTCCGTTTCCCGTTGCCACATTAACGAACTGCAAGAGAATAGGACGAATGAGGCTACCACTAAGATAGCAGCTAGATACTCACAGAGCTTTTGCCAGAGCCAGTGGGCCCCATGATCCTAAGTCCGCGATGGAAGTTAGGCAAGTTCAGTAAAGCTCAATCCGTACATACGCAATGATTATATCGTCCTCACTGAGGTCTTCGGACTTCATATGAGCGATCTGACCTTGCTTCTTCAAGTAGTGTAATGGGGTCGCCTTGCTATTCTTTAGGACATTAGAAAGCTAGTCCACATTGCGATTCAGGCCTTCTGAGCTGAGAACACTCACTCTACTAAACAAGTTCCGGAACTTTGGTTTTGTTTCTTCCATGATGCTGCTTATGATTTGACTTGCTAGTCCTCAATGGCTGTTAGGAAGCGTAGAAGGATGTTTTGAAATGTTGGCAGTTGGCATTCGCAGGTATGACCACCGAACCTCATGTAGGCCTCGCGCTCATGGGATCAACCCGATCTGGAAAGTCCCTCCTTAGTTGATTAAGTACACGAGCCATTATGCAGCCTACGAGTACTTGAATATAAATGATAAGATCGTACTGCGAGAGATGCGATTTCCCGGCGTTTGATAGCTGCAGGTTGAAGCCTTACTCTATCCGCGTGGAACTTTTGGAATTACTTCAGATGCGCACAGGAATGTGGCACTTCTTTTAAACCTGACATGACTCTTTGGAGCCGCGTCAAAGAGCTTGCGGATAACTTGCGAGGGATTCCCAACGATGCTATCATCATTGTGTAAGTCCAGCATACGAGTACACGCCGTTGATGAAATCTAAAAATTCGCCTCCTGCAGTGTCGTTGGACCAACGGGCTCGGGGAGATCCACTGTCCGTGTCCAGTCATTTTCTGGTACATCATTCCGGTATACTGACTCCCAGCAGTTCATCAACAGCGCTGTTGGCTCTGAGCAATGCGACGCCTCAGGCAACGCCACTCGCCGAAACAATCCAAACGCGACCTCGCTGGACCCGATCACAAAGTCCTTTCAGCGGGTTCATCATAGACGGGGGAGCCAGAAATTTGTTTTCGTGGATACCCCCGGTCTGGACGTGGAAGACATACGCCCAGGAGCGTATGCAAGATCCGCTAAGTTGTGAGTTATTTAACTTCCTGAATAATGCGTGATTCTAAGATCTGAGAGCGCTCTGATAGACCGAGCGGGAGAACTGTGAACGCCATCGTCTACCTTCACCGCATCAATCTCCCTCGAGTTACGACCTCACCTAAAGATCATATCGCTCTCTTCAAGATGCTTTGTGGGGATAATTGGGCCGACAAGCTTATCGTGGCTACTACAATGTGGAGTGAGTTGCACGGCAGTGATAAAGATGACACGGCTGGTGAGCGACAGATACAGTTCAAAGAGAACTATTGGGAGAAGGGCATGGAAGGCTGCGTACTCGAGAAATTTGATGAGAGTGCGACAGGTGCTTGGCGCATTATCGGGCAGGTTATTAGTACTCCGACTCCTAAGCCCGACGGCGGGTATTGAACATTCGATGTACGATCACCGATCTTGACCATTTCGAATTCGAAACAGCCCGGTGACTTCGTCAACGACGCTTTGGTAAGGTTCGCTCCAATGTCAAGAAAACCAATACTTTTCCGTCTCCTGCTCGTATGACACGCAAGCCGGATGGCCGCCTCGTTCGTATGTCCCCCAGAGCCTCATGGTTTCCAGCCGTCATTGATTGATCTATAACTCCCGAGACGCTCTGTCAATACTTGAACTGCTATGGCTGAGACAGGACCAGGCATCTTGATAAGCGATTACGACCGTACACGAGGAGTCAACGTGAACTTAGACGCCATTGATGCAGTCTCTATCTTTTCATTAGGAATGCACAACGCACCCTTCTTGCCCACACACTACGCAGAAGTATTCGACCTGCTCACGACTCTCGACAACATTTACACCGGATACCGGTCGCATATCCGCTATGGTAACTTGGAAACTGTAAGCTCAGTCCATATCGCTTTTGAAGAGTTCTCCCTTTACAGCACTGAGACACAGTAAATCCCTCATACAAAATGCTTCGAATCTTATCGAAAACCGTAGCTTGAGTGGTACTCAACTAGAAGACCACACTTCTAATTCCAGTGCAGATCCGTGTGTACCGCTACTCCGACTTATCCCCCTTCCTCTGACTTTTCTGCCATCAGTGTGCATGAGGACAACGACACCAAATCTTCGTCTGCTCGTGATAGAAAGAAGACGTAAGTCTCTCCGAAAACCTCCCCAGTAAGATTTGATAGACGTCCAAGCTAGTGCATCATCAACTAAAACGAAGATCATGGTTGGGACAGCAGAATCATCTAGTGATGCATCGGAATCGTGCGGCTGTAACCATTCATTCACATTATTGAACCTAGCTAACTCTAGGGTGGCTACAGGAGAAATTTCGAAGGCAGACTCCCTCGGGGTTCCCAGACGGACCCAAAGCAGACGACTTCTCCGACGGCCTCTGCAGAAACCTCGTAGGTTGATCCTTCATGACGCGATTTTTTGTAACCGAACTCTTCGTTAGGGCCTCGAGCCACCATCTAAGCAAGTCGGATGACCATCATTCTACGACGCTCGATGGATCCAATTCACCCCCCATCGCGCTAACCCAGGGCCCCAGCGAAACACAAGGCAAGAACACGAAGTTAGCCACCAACTTTGTAGACAGGCTTCCCATGCTAATGTCATGATATAGCACCGTCTACCCCAACACTCCATCTACCGCTCAACCAACCGTCGGGGAGGTAACTTCCAGAGCTCCTTCGCCTCCAGTATTGAGCACGGATCAACCACACGCCCCGCATATCACTCAGAAGGTGGCCACCGAGAGGGAGCCTCCAGCCTTTGCGTCGTCGATATCGAGCGGGGACAATCTTACGGCTCACTATACGATTACTAAGGTAGTTCCAAAGGTTCCTTCGCCGCAAGTATCCAGCATGGATCACTCCCGCTTCTCGCCCAAGGATACGCAGATGGTCGTTGACAGAGCTCATGAGCCCCCTCCTCCGTCTTCCTATGATGACGAACCCATCGATATTGCTGGTGTAGACCATGAAAGTTCCTCGTCGTCTAGCTCCGGAGAATTCGTCGACGCTGAAGGTCAAGTCAATGCCCGCGAATCCACAAACAAGGTATATGAGGTACAGCATGCTAACAAAGAGAATGTGTGAGCTCTTTCAGCCCCATATTCATCTTCTTACTCACTGAAGTCCATTTACCAGCCCCCTCGAAGATACGGTAGCGCCTGAACCAACAAACTGCGACACTAAGAAGATGACCCTGGCGGTTACCCATGAAAGCAAGAACATGACTGCGTTCAACAACGTGTACGTGCTCATCTCTTTCATTACGGAGATTCTCAACCCTCGCATAGGCCCGATCAGGACGCGGCAACCGAAGCACTTTCCCGATCTGCTCGCCTTGAAACCAGCGATACTTCAAGAGAACAATTGATCGCCCCTTCCGACAGGTGTGGTTGTATCGTCCCTCACTCACCGGTGCTAATCATTAGTAGCCCTGCTGAAATGCTGGAAGGTCAACAGAACCCTCCTTCCAATGTGGCGACGGCACTTCAGTCTCAGACTAACAATCAAGTGTGCGTCCACAGTACAATGGATGTCACCCTTCCTTCTCAGTCCTCCCTGCAGTGCTCCGCGCACTATAACTACTATTCCCCAGTCAGTCTCATATAGGGCTATACACTCTCATATGATGCTAAGAAATACGCTACAGGTCCAAGTCGTGGACCCATAAATTCGTTTCCATGACGCGCGGCAGAGTGGTGCGTATCCGCACTATCATACGTCTCTCACCCTGGTGATTCGGCTTTCAGGGAAAAGTAGCTTCTGCAGTGAGGAAAGGTACCGTGACCCATGTCCAGACAGACGACCTCAGTGAGGACGATGTTATCATTGCGTTGGTTTGGCTTTTTTCGATGTTATCGTCCGTCCTAATTGCTCTTGACAGAGTGATGGGTCCCACAGGCACAGGAAAGAGCTCGGTATGAATCATTTTTTCGCAGCATTATCGTTTAACATGGCGTTGATTCAACTTAGTTCATCAACATGGTCACTGGAACCGATGGAGATAAAGGTGTTGGACATGACTTAGAATCTTGCACAAATGATATCCAGATCTTGAAGCTGCAAATTCTAGAACGAAGTTACCAAGACATCGTCTTCGTTGACACGCCAGGTTTTGATGACACCCACAAGTCTGACATCGAAATTCTGAACTTGATCGCGGATTGGCTCAAGAAAACGTAGGTGGTACATTGCCTTATCCACTCGCAGGGAAACTGAGCGTTGTATCAAGTTACGAACAGAAAGTGCAGCTCTCCGGAATCCTGTACTTCCATCGCATATCCGACAATCGGATGGCCGGGACACCCCTCAAGAATCTCCATATGTTTGAGAAGCTCTGCGGAAAAGATGCTTTAGGCAACATCGTCTTGACGACTACCATGTGGGATGAGGTAGACGAAGAGACGGGGTTGCAGCGCGAAAAGGAATTGGAGAAGAACTATTGGAAAGCCATGATCAATCAGGGCTCGAGGACAGTTCGCTACCTCAATGACGACGAGTCTGCTTGGGAAATCGTGGATTATATCGTGGGCCCCAAAAACGACAGCTTCGCCGTGGAGTTACAGCACGAACTTGTCGACTTGGACCGACAGCTCCCAGAGACTGGGGCTGGTCGGGAGCTGTACGGAAAACTGCAGAGCCTAGTTTCCCGTCAGCAGGATACCCTTCAGCGATTGAGGGCCTCTATGAAGCGTCAGGATGAGCCGGTTATATTGGATGCTCTTCGAGAGGAATACGAGGAACTCCGCAAACAACTTGAGGCTACCGTTCGAGATATGGAGACGCTCAAGATCCCCATTGGCACTCGCCTCAGACGCTTCTTCACCATCAAGTTAGGCTTCTTCAATCGCAAGAAGGTGTCTGATGCGCACTGATATGGTTGAATCAAAACTGTATTGCATGATATGGAAATCCTGTATACTTTTTTCTTTACCCTAGCTTGTATGACAATTGTACTTCCTCGAAGAAATTTCGAATGCCGGACGCTGGGAAGTGTCAGGGCCCAGTGACCGACTCCTCATGACATTGAGACCCAACCGAAAGATGAAGCTCTTATTGTTAAGATATACGTCGATAGAATTACTTCCCAAGAGCGAGGTTGACAATCCTCCAAGCGTCGGCCTCCGTCTCAGTGAAGCGGTCTAGCAAGGCGCCTTCGAGGACTCCGTCCTTCCAAAAGCTACTCTTTACCATGGCCTGCTTATTCTCAAGATCGTTTCCTTTGTATAGGGTAGTCGCAACTATGAACTTCTTCGTCCAGTCCTCCCCACAGAGTCTTTTGAAGATAGGTGCATAGTCTTTGGGCACCGTTGTCGCGCGAGGGTCAGTTAGGCGATGAAGGTAGATGATGCCGTGCGCATGCCTGCCGGGTTCTCTGTGGAATGAGTAAGAAAGATAATATCTTTCAGAAAATATACGCGAAGAGACGAACAGCTTTGCGGCCTCTCCAAAGCTTGATGGCTGCATGTCTACGAGATCGAGTCCAGGAGTGTCCACGAAAACAAATAAACGAGAATCTTTCTGGTAGGAAACGTGCTGGAAGGCGGTAGTGATGGGGGTCAAAGTGGACAGCGTCTCAGATGATGAGTCTGTAGACGTAACGGCACATTTCTTGGACCCCACAGCCTTGTTGATGAACTAACTCCCATTATTAGTTGCCCTGCCTCAGTTTTGTTAGCGCAACATACAGTTGACCTCCCAGAGCCCGTTGGGCCGACGACTCTGCAGAACAACTTCAGAATAGCCTGGGGTAGTAGAATGAAGTTACCTACATGATCACAATGGCGTCCTTGGGAAGTGTTTGAAGGCTATGAAACCAATCCCTGATTAATTTGATCATTTATCGGAGGGAAATCGTAGCAGATACTGCGTTGTAGAGGTTAGGACGTTCTATTGATTTTGTATTGAGGATTTCGTCCAACACGCGATTAACGGCATGATGTGACAATGAGGCATCCGCCCGAGACTGGATGTTAATGATCAAGAACGATAAGCATCGAGCTTCAGTACTTCAGTGCATATCCTCGAAAGGACCGACATTTTGATGGTTTCATGACGGATCGTGATAGGGTGCCGTGACTGGAGAAGTTGAACCACGTTGAACGCTCAGACACCTCAGGGGCCCAAGCTCAAGCTCAAGGATTAATAGGGATCCTCCTATATGACTCCCATCTTCCAAAGTCGCTGTGAATTTCGATCCAGCCTTAAAGTGGGTTTCTATGCTCAAAGAGTGAGTCAGTAGGCCAAGTCCCATATCAGACAGCGAGATAATTTGCGCAGCTAGAATCTCGTCCCATTCGTCACGGTGAAGAGCCATGAGGGTTCCTCGTGCGGAGTATGTGCAGAAGTCGTGTCCGTCTGATTCTTGTATGTTTAGCTGTAAACGACTCTCTTTCTAGCCTCTTTCACAGATTCAAATATACATTCTCAATATCTTACTCAAGCCCAAGGACCCAGCCCCGGAAACGACTAGACTCCAAGCCCCATCAAATGCTGTCTGCTCTCAGGCATAAAGGGTAAGTGCCATATCGCTCTACTTCCAAGGTTACCCAGCCTTGACATCAGCTTTGAAGCTCTCGGTCAATCCTTGGTCGCATCACCCAAGTTGTAATATCAATTTCTAAAGTCATCCCAACTCGGATTTTGTTCTCATTGTACTTGGTGTACTACAGTTTACTCAAGGGAACTTCAGGCAGTTGTTCACTCACGTCCAAACGGAAGACATAACCCAGGATGATATCGTAATCGCGTAAGACTGCCGACCTCAACTCATGCTGCTGTGGGTCTGATTTCGGTCATTGGGCTAGTGTCATCGGTGCAACGGGGACAGGCAAGACGTCAGTAAGTGGATTCCTTCTGGACTCCTCCTACTATATCCCAACGCCGAGCTAAAACCCCACTCAGTTCATAAATAAGGCCACCGGAAAAGACACGGGAGTTGGGCATGATCTCGTCTCTCAAACAGAGAAAATCGGCATGGTGAAGTACCGGTGCCTCGAGAGAAGCCTTCGGGATGTTGTCTTCGTGGATACTCCTGGCTTTGACCACGCTGGCGTGCATAATCTCAGTGATCGTGCTATTGTTGCCATGCTTTTGGACTGGATGAAGAAAGCGTATGTGCCTTCTTCTGGTACTCGCCTCGCAAAGTGACACTCACTGCATGGGCTTAGCACGCGGCTGAAGATCAAGATCACCGCCGTTCTATATTTCCATCGCATATCGGACAATCGCATCGGATCCGCGCCAATACGACACCTGAAGATTTTTAGGAAGCTTTGCGGAGAAAGCCCACTAGGCCACGTCCTTCTTACGACAACGATGTGGGAT
The DNA here is from genome assembly GCA_002583695.1 of Pleurotus salmoneostramineus. Classification (NCBI taxonomy): domain Eukaryota; kingdom Fungi; phylum Basidiomycota; class Agaricomycetes; order Agaricales; family Pleurotaceae; genus Pleurotus; species Pleurotus salmoneostramineus. Next base: position 108,011 of record BEWF01000198.1, read on the forward strand.
CAAGAAAATCACCTTGTGTGTTACCAGCGCGAAGATGAGTTGAAGAGGGACCCCCAATTTTGGGAACCGATGATCAAGCAAGGGGCGAAAGTCGCTCGGCACTACGATACAGAAGACTCTGCGTGGGACATTGTAGACAGCATCAATCGGTCTTTTCACCACGATTGGAAGAAGGAGCTTGAAGACGAGCTTGACAAGCTCCAGACCGAGATTGGATTGAAGGTAGTCAATCTTCGCCTCGCTGCCTACAACCTCAGGGACAAACTGGAGGAGATCAGAAGGGGGTACAGAGAAGGAGAGTCGGAGGGCACTTTGCAGAGGCGAAGGGAGGAGTACGAGGTATTGCGGAGGAATTATGAGCAAGAGTTCAATAACTTGGCCAAGCTCAAGGCGAAGCCCGGGTTCTGCCTCAAGCGCCTGTCATCGGTCAGATTAGGAGGGTTTGACATGAGTAGAACAGCGTCTCGCTCGACTTTTCATCCTTCATGATGTACATATTTATTATGCGTCGAATAACATGACTGGACTGGCTCCAGTCTGCCAGAGCTAGGACACTCCTGAGCTTTAGGAGATTTAGGGACTGGTGCGTAAGGGGTGTGATTCACAGGGTCGCGTTGATCGCTTCGGCGCGCTGACTTCCACCTCAGGTATCCAACAGGTATCAGGCAAGTCAATTTCTTCATCTACAGTGTGGCCGCCCTTTTTTGACCTGGTATGCTCTTTAGGTACCTTATTTGCCAAGATAGCCCCATCCCCGGCTCTTCCCATCTTCTGATGTGATCGTTTGGTGATCGTTTCTACCTTGGATCAAGTAAAACGAGCAACAAACCTTCCCACTGAACGAATTTGGTATCTCAAACGTCTGCTATGGGACACTTTGGAAACGAGTTGTGGCCGAGTCGGCGTTGATGATCATACCGAACGACTGCCGATAATACGTGACTTTTCATCGGTGCGCTGAGCTCTCTTTTTCTCCTTGAAACCTTGTGCTGACTGAAGTTTCTCGTTTTCCTCCTCTATGGTCTCTCTTACATTCGTTACTTTCCTCTGCCAGTCTCTATGTGCACTTGTACTCGCACAATCGGGCCCTTCGAATTGGACTACCACGCCGTTTAGTCCATCCGCTCTACCTCTCGCAGTTCGGTCCCCGTATCTCAACGTCTGGCTTCCCCAAGGCAATAACCCCCAGGCCGTGTATGGCGTTGAGAACCGCATCTGGGACTATAGCCAGGTGAGCCTGTTGACAGCTCCATTATCATGCATGACATTGACGTTGACGTTGGACATAGTCTGTCCAATGGTATGCGAGCGCCGCCGTCGATGGCACAGAGTATCGATTATTTTGTCCTTGGGCAACCGGGGAGAAGCTTCCAACTCAGACCGCAGCAGAGTTCACAGCTACTCGGACCTCCTTCCTATTGGAAGTTGGCGGTGTTCGGTTCAATATGTCTTTTCTTAGCCCCATCGAGGTACGCATACCAACTCCTTCTACGTGCATCCTTAACTGAGATGAGGACACGGTTAGCCAACGGACATGAAGCTCCAGTCCCTACCCTTTGTCTATCTGTACATCACAGCCGAATCGATCGACGGGAATTCACATAAAGTCCTCCTTTATTCTGATATCGAGCTCAGTTAGTACTTGAAAGCAATCACGTTTTAATGCATCAGCTGAAATCATCACTTGCTTAGATATCGTCGCTGGCGACGTCCACCAAACGGTGACCTGGGCTGTAGACGACACCACAGACTATGTCGTCCTCAGTACCCGTCTCCAACAGCAACGTCCGTTCGTCGAAAGTTTCACTCAAGCCCAGGATGGCGAAGCTCTGTATGCCTTTAAGAAGGTGGGGCATCTACACTACTAGTTTACGTCTTTATAACTGACACCGTACGTCTCAGGTTCCTGGACTCAAAACAGCTTACAAAATCTTCGGTTTCAACGATGTGCGAGGACGCATCTTTTCCACAGGGGGCACCAAACCATTAGATAACACCGCTGAAACAGATTTTCGAGCGCCCGCTTCGTAAGTTCCTCATCTCCACCCTCTTAATTATGTATCCTTGAACTCAGCTCTTCATCGACTATTCCTTAGTGGTGATAACACACCTGTCCTTGGAATCTCCCTCGATCTGGGCAACATCACCACCATAACCGAGCCCGCAGTTTGGACGTTGGGTTTCTTCCGGAGCACCTCCATCCTCGCAAAAGCATCAGCAGGATCATCGTTAGAACAAAGAAGCGCGTACTTCAGATCGAGTATCGATGATCCAGTTTCGGCTGTGAGTTTCCTTCCACTGACTTTACTCAACTAGTTCTTGATTTACTCACACTCATGATATTGATTCTAGGCGAAATTCGTATTGGACGACTTCCCCAGAGCTTTAACGAGCGCCGATGCACTTGACAACAAGATCAAGCTTGCTGGGAGCGCTATCTCTCCAGAGTACGCAGGCTTGCTTGCGCTGAGCGCACGTCAAGCGATGAGTGCGATGGAGATCACCCTTCCCGAGCCTGCTACACCCGGGGGATCATGGAATAAAGCTGATGTCAAGGCGTATATGAAGAACATCGGCGCGGGAACTGAGTTCGTATCCTTCTTGAATCCTCGCATGCTCGTTCGGCTGATCACCTTTGCATATGTACTTTGTGCTTTGTGTTACATCAATAGGGTCAACGGAAACCCAACGAGTAGCGTCAACGACGTTGGGGTGTTGTATGCCTCCTTCCCGGTTTTTCTGTACCTCAATCCGGAGATTGGGAGGTATTTGTTGGCACCGCTGCTTGAGTACCAGGCGTCGAGCGATTTTGGTTTGTCTTACGCGGTGAGGCATCTCGGTACGTATCAATCATTTAATCATCCACCTGTCGGTTGAGCTGATACGTGACTTTGTGGAATAGGCACCGTTTACCCGAACGCGATCGCGGATACGAGTAACAATGAACATCAATTTGGTGTAGACGGTGAGATAGATCTTCACTCCGCTGTCTCTCTCCTCCCTTCCCAGTTCACAAAAACTGATCTTTATTTGTTTGGGTTTTGGTAGAAACGGCTAGTATGATCATCATGTCACTGGCGTACACGTTAGCTTCTGGTAACGCTTCCCTCATCACCGAGCATGTAAGTATGTTCACCCCGTCTTGTTTTCTTTTCCGCCGATTTTATTTATCTTGTCTGAGCTGATGTTTGTTGGGCTAGTATGATCTCTTCAAACGATGGGCGACCTACCTCGAAGGGAATGCCATCACTCCGAACAACCAGTACGTTCTCTCCGATCACACCTCCTTTCACTTTTATTTGGGGTTTTTTAAAACAAGGATGGGTAATAGGGCTTCGGGGGATTTCAACGGCCAAACACCTGCCAACCAAACCAACCTTGCGTTGAAGGGGATCATAGCGATTGGTGCGATGGCGAAGATGTCTGAGGTGGTGGGGAATAGGACAGATCAAGAACGGTTTAATGTGAGTACACTCTTCCTACCACCACCACTTCCTCCTCTTCCCCCTCCTCCTCCTCCTCCTCCTCCTCCTCGTCTTCATCTTTACATGGATGAGGAAGTTCTGGCATAAAGGCACTAGGACTCATATTGTGTATTGTGCTCAGACCACTGCTCAAGACGCCATCACCCTCTGGCGTTCTCAGTCCATCTCCTCCTCTGGCATCGCTGAAACCTACGGGAATTACTCCGGAGGAGGAGGAGGAGGGGGAGGAGGGTTGGTGTACAACCTTTATGCTGATAAGTTGTTGAGATTGGGGTTGGTACCGAGGGATGTGTATGATGTGTGTACGACTGCGTATCAAGCTGCGTCGAGTGAGTCCGATTTCTCTTTCTTTTTTTTTTCTTTTGGGGGGGGGGTTTGGTTTCTTGGGTTTTAAGAAGAAGAAAGAAAGGGAGTATATCTCCTGTCGTGCGCGGCGCGTGCGTTCTTGTCTTTCCTCCTGGTTGTTGGTTGTTAGCTGTTGGTTGACGTTGATGGTGGCTCGTGCTCGTGCTCGTGCTCATGCTTGTGCTTACTTGGATCGTTGACAGGTTCTTTCAAGTATGGGTTACCCATCTCACCTTCATTCGCACAGAATACTAGTACGAGTACGTCCTCCTCGTTCTTTCATTTTTTCCACTATCTTCCCTTCTTTTTTTCCCTGCATCATCAACGCATCCTCACACCCCTTCCTAGGTTGGATGTTATTCGCCGCTTCCACCGCCACGAACCCTATCACGCGCGACGCTCTAATAACGCAAGTCCACGCATACGCGTCGAATAACATGAATAACGTACCGTTTGCGTCGATGTACGACCCGTCTACGGGTGTGAGTGCGAATGATAAGGGGGGTGGGTCGGGTCGTGCGAGGTAAGTGTGTTCGCCCTTCTCCTACTGGCCAAAGTTACCATGCCTTTGTTTGTTGTGGTTGTCGTGTTTCTGACTGTTGAGTTTGTGTGTGGTGATATGTAGCCCGGCACAAGGAGGGATGTTCGCGTTGTTAGCTCTTGAGTGAGTTTCCTCCTTCCTTCCCCTTCCTTCCTTCTTTCCTGAGTAGTTTACATAAGACTTTCGCTTACCTTTGTATTTCTCGTCTAGTACGACAACACACTTCCCCAGCTCCTCTCCATCTCCCTCCTCCCCATCCCCACCCAACGCCAACAACGGTGGTGGTGGTACCGGGAAACTGAGCAGCGGGGCGATCGCAGGATTGGTGATCGCCGCCGTTGCTGTGATCGTGTGTTTCGTTGTTCTGGGGGTGGTGGTGTACCGACATACCAGGTGGTTCAGCCGTTTCAAGCACAACCACAATGACAACAGCAACAACAACGATTGTGGTGACGATGCACCTCTGAACTACCAAGCCGACCGTTCACCTATCACCCCACGCTCGCCGGGTGGTTCCCTTTCCCTTTCGGCTTCGTCGTTCTTCTCTGGGAGTCGAAGTAGGACGTCGTATACGAGGACCGTGCCGTATACTTTGTACTCTCCTACTTCGGAGGTGGCAGAGAGGAGTCCCGTGACTGGACGTGACTCGAAGGGAGGAGGAGGTGGTGGAGGAAGAGGCGAGATGGCGCAGGTTGGTGAGGATATTCGTGGTTCGGTGGTGGACCCGAATTTCGTGGATACACTTAGGAATGAGGTCGCTACCCTTCGTCGGCAGGTAGCTGATTTGAGTAGTAGCGGTGGCGGTGGTGGGGATGTGAGGCCGCCTCCTTATGCGTAGTTTTTAGTGTTTTATTCTCAATTTATTCTGGTACTAGAGTAACATGTGGTATGAGTAGGAGGAGGAGGAGGAGAAGGGGGAGGGGGATGAGACATGGACTCTTTATTACATATGTATGTAACTCTTGGACGCTTGTTACTTGTAGTATATTCTTGTGTTTTTTTTTGTGTTAGTTTGATAGCAGTATACTTGGTTGTATGGATGCCTGAGGGAATATTCGATATTCAACGATCGGTCTCGGTCTCGGTCTCATATGTACGCCGAATGACGATTCACGAAGAATGCGTAGGGATTGAAAAAAAAATCGTGAAGAATTCATGAAATAGTCGTTATACAGGAACCATGGTAGCAAGTACAAATGTCAAAATACACAACGCGAAAAAGATGGAAAGGGAAACGCAACCATTACATACGGCACCAAGATATGTAAGTAGTCAATGTAAGTAGCCAAATGTAGTAGGAAAGAAAACACGACTCGGACGACGAGTGAAACCCTCGGTCGCAACTCTCATACCTCCTTGACCGCTTCCATAGCATTTTTCTTTTTCTTTTTCTTTCATCTTCCATGTACAGTCCAAAGGGCAATCTTCCTCGATTATTAATAGTCCCTACTCCTCGACCTCCTATGCGAATGCGACGAAGAATGGGAAGAGCTTGACCTTCGGTGTCGCCTCGAAGACGAGGGGACGATGATGGTCGTTGGTTGACCCATGCCCATACCCATGCCCATACCCATACCCATGCTTTGGGCATAATAAGGCGATCCTCCATATGTGTAGCCTGGGTACTGGGTGGTGGACATCATCATACCAGGTTGAGGATGATGAGGGTGATGGTAGGGTGTAGAGGGCACGACGACGGTGGAACCACTCCCGACGAAGGATCCTGCGTAGGGTGGTTGGGATGCAACGACTGTGTGTACACCCCCTCCTACACCATTATTGTACATCGGTTGCATTGTTTGCATCCCCATATTCATCGGTACACCCATAGGCATACCGGGAGCGACGGGGTAAGCAGCATGTCGTACGGGAACGCCCATACCGTATGAACGGTTTGTGGGAGGGAGGACGAGGGAGCCGTTTGAAGGGAGGAAGACGGACATTGGTGGGTGGCTTGGTGAGTTACCCGTTTTGAGAGGTGATATTTATGGGTGGTGGCTCGGGATGTAGACGGAAACCACGGAAAGGGAAGAGGGAAAGGCTGTTATGTGGAATCCGAGTCTGGATGGTGGACGGAACGGTTGATGGTGGAGGTGGGAGGTGGGAGGAAGGGGACCTTTGATGCAGATGCTTTGATAGCGCTATTTAAGAGGCGAGAGTCGTGTATGTGGGTAGAGGGCTCTCTCTGAGTCTGAGGACTAGACGTGGAAGCACGAGTAGAGAATCGAACGCGAATATGAAGCTTCTACTGCGCGTAGACTGAGAGAGAGGCAGACGCAAGGCCCAGCAAATCAAATATGATTATCAAAGGAGGACGAAAGGTGGGATTAGATTAGATTAGGTCGTGAGTGAGTCGTGAATGGGTCGTGATGGTGGCGGTTGCGCGTTGGGGATTTTGACAGGACCAGCCTGGTTGGGAGATACCACAGTCCGTGGTGGTGCTCTTTATATACACAGTGGGTGAGAGAGGCCATGCGAGCGGGAGTGTTTCAGAGATGGGAGGGGACGCGTTTCAGAGGAGACGGTGTTGCGATATCAACTGCTGAGGTAGACGGAGGGACTGCAATTCGGCTATGGTCACAGAGACCAACAGCGTAAGCGCCCAAGCCTCTTGGTTCCGTCCACTTCACCCCCATTCAGTCCGTCTCTGAAACCAATCCAAGCGTCTGCGCATACATCCACTCTGAGTCTTGAGGTGAGCATCTCACGTTCGCTTTCCTCAATGGATCGTGATGCATGAAGAAATCAATCAGCACTATTCCATACCAGCCACGACCACCTCTCCCTCCCATCTTGATTCTTCCCATCCATGTTCCGCGCAACCGAGTGATTCTGTTTGGGTTGGAATCTGGCCGCATATATGATACAGGTAGCCGAGATCCCAAGTGTATTCTCTGGTTTCTGTATCGTGTTGTTGTCGGGTTTCATCTTTTCCGCACTCGGACTCGGACTTGGACTTGGGAAGCGAGAGCCTGGTGGGCGCGGAGGGTGGTTCGTTTCCCTCTACGGACTCCGGAGGGGGCTGGGATGTTGGGTGAAAACGTAATTTGCAACCGGATTTTCCTCTTCTCTCTTTCTGTTTCGGGTGGTGGTTTCTCGAACGGCGCGTTGACTCTCCTCTATTCAGGTCCGGTATTCCATCCACTTCTTACGCCCTACCACAATGATAAACGCGATACACAGAGTCATCGCCGCAGTAGTACTTGAACGTTTGAATGTCTGTCCTCCCTATCTATCTGACAATTTCGCATTTTTGGTCTCGAGCTTCTTGGCCCGAGGCCCCGAGCACCACCCTCAACAAATACTTTCCCTCATACTTACTTACATCCCCGCGTTGCTCACATCGTGCCGTATAATCCACCAACTCCCGCGCTTTTTTCGCATTCTAAACGAAAGGCGGCTGCACGCTAGATGAAACTGTCTCGATGCGGCGCGTTTTTCAGTCCCCCCAGATCGTGATTGTGTAGGTCGTATGTCCTCCTGTTTATCATCTGTCGAATTCCATCGTTGAAAGCTGCAAAGGAAAGGTGCCGCACCCCGCTTCAGTGACCAGTCTTTCCATCCACAAGCTCGTAAACCTCTTTGATTCTGGAGTACATACTCTTTGGCCTTCTCTGGCAGCACGTTAGCAAAGATAGACCCATCCTGGAGGCTGGCGTGTCCATGTTTTTGATGTGCTCGTCTAGACTATTCCTTGGACTCATCGACTCGGACGACAACCAACCTACACCACGCCTTCTGAAGTAGCGAATAGTATGAAAAGCGCTAATACGCGACAAGTTCTCATTCGTCTCGTTCGTGCATTCCATCCCTCTTTGTGCACCCTTGTGCAGGCCGAAGAAGTTTTGACCTCTATGTCACGGTTTCTCCTCGTCGTTCTTTGTCAATATCGAGCGCTTGGACCTGCACTGCGCACATGCACTCGGCTAAGATACCCTTGCGCTGCCTCTCGCAGTTCGGGTTCCGGGTCTCCTTGTTTGAACGTCTGGCTGCCCCAAGGCGATCACCCCGCAGGCATCGTACGGCTCCGAGAACCGTATACTTATGTGATCACAGACAGGTAAGCTTGCAGTGGGCTCCTCTCACACGATGACATTGACACTGGGTTCAACGTTCATCAGTTTGTCCAGTGGCAAGCGAGCGCTGCAGTTGATGGCCTTGAGCCATACTTGGGCAATCGGGGAGAAATTACCAAGTCAGACGGCTGCAGAGTTTACTTTCTACTCCAGGCTCAAAGTCGGCGCTGTTCGGCTCAATAATGTCTTTTCTTAGGCACATGGAAGTAAAGATCCCCGGGGAATAGTATGATTGCCGCCAGGTGACGCACGTTTGTCCTCGAAATATCTTCCCAAGTCTTTAGATGGGGCGCCTTTATATCAACAAAGCCCGCCTAGTCACTTCGTAAAAGATCTACGGACTACGGTACGATACTATTCAAATAAACCATCATCGCATTCGATTCTATGAGCTCGTCGTAGGAAGCCTCGTGGTTCACACCGGTAGCCCCGATTTGATTGGAAGTGACATCCACTCTCCCACATCATCAAATCACTTTGTCATGTTTCGAAACAACAATCGGCTTGACAATGGCGCTCTTCCTCCTCCTCCTCCTCTCCCAATCATCCACATCCAACCACAGGTCCTCTCGTAGATGTTCTGTCCTTATTAGATAGGTAGCTCAGCATGTCATCTCCTGGTGGTGTTTCCGTCACAGGTAAGCCTTCAGCTTCCCTCCATATTCTTTTCGGCGCCTCCGTCCGTCCATGACTCCATATCCCTCTATATCCATATCAATTAACCGGAATATCATGTAGAAGTCCAAGTTACATGCACCCAGCCACGTACACTCACGAAGAAACTCGATATAACGTGTCATTCTCCACAACATCCACAACAGCAACCACAGCAGCCGCTTTCCATCGTCTTCCAGGGTCAGACGATTGATGGGTTGACGTATTCCTGGAAGCTCGATCCGCCAAAGTGAGTTTGCACCCTAGCCCATATCCACCTTCCTTCACATCCCATAATAATATAATTATCTTTGAAAATAGACTCATCGCGCCCTCCGATGTATACACCATAAAAGCAAAAACATACCGTAAACGCCTGGGTATATCTATCCCCGGTCCGCATGCGAAGTTTGAGTCTTCACAGTTTGTGGATGCGTTTTATTCTTCCAAAAAAGCGGGTGAGTCCTTGACTTTGTTATCGTGTTTATTGATTATTATCCATTCAACTTATGGAATTTTGAATGAACGGATAGAATGGACGAAGGATCTTGGGGATGGGTTGTCTATAACGTTTCGGCTCGTCGCGCATGTACGTTCCTTTCCAATAGCCCTCTCATTCTCTCAGATCCCTCCGTGCATGTATCTCCTTACTGAATGATCTCATTCTCTACGCGTAGGCACCCATCACCTCATCAATACCATCCGCAATACCCTCCTCCTCACCACCATCAACATCCACCCTTAACAGAAAACGCAGCGCCATAAGCTCCGCAGGGACTATCATCTCCTCCATTTCGCAACAACCCTCAAAAGCATCAACTACATCCACATCCACGTCGCCGAGTTCAACATCATATTCACCCAACTCGATGTCGCCTAGTTTCGGCGCGACCAGCTCGGCCACCTCACCGTCGTCTTCGGTGTTGCCTTTAGATCCTGATGCGAGTTTACCATCGACGACGGATGAGTTGTTGACGATTTGTCCACAGTGAGTCAACCTCTTCCACCATCGTTTATCATTTATCATCTATCATCGCGTTCTGTTGGATGTTCAATGTTGGATGATCCGTTCAACACTTTCTCTCTCGCTTTTCTACCCTTCATGATTCATTTCGTTTCGTGTGATTACATCGCTGACTGTTTTTGGGTTTTGTTTAGGTTTCGCATTTTAGTTATCGGGAAGGTGAGCTTTACTTTCCTTTACGCCCTGACTGCTTGACCCAGAAGGGATGGTTGATGTCACGACTTAGAGCGGTGTCGGGAAATCCTCCCTCATAAACCGAATATTCGGTGTCGACAAAGCGGTAAGTACTCCAGAAATCATCTTTTGAAGACGCAATCTTAATAATGCTCAATTTCCTCCTCTCCTCCTCTCCTCTCCCTACCCTCCTCTTCCCCCTCCTCCTCCCCTTCCTCTCCCTTACATATACATATCACATTCACATCCACATCTATCATCTATCATCTATCATCCATCATCTATCATATACCATACAGACAGTCTCAGACACCCTCCCCGGCTCATCAAACATCGACCACGAAATCACCTCATCCGCAAACAAACGGTTTGTGTTGCACGATTCGCAAGGGTTCGAACAGGGGGAGAGTAGGAATCTGGAGGTGGTGAAAGAGTTTGTGGAGAGGAGGAGGAGGATGCCGCATTTGAAGGATCGGTTGCATGCGATTTGGTATGCCTCTTCTTTTTTTTTTCCTTTTTTTCCTTTTTTTCCTTCTTTTCTTTGAGACTTTATTCGAGCTTTCCTTTTTTTCCTTTTTTCTCTCCTTCGACAATTGATTTCTGACTGACGGTGTACACTAGGTTATGTGCACAGATACCCACCACGGGCGGTCGGGTCTTCGAAAGCGGCGACGCGCATTTTTTGTCCGGGCTTGGACTCAACAATGAGAGAAGTGGTGCGTCCAACTTATCATCATCATCATTTTTCTCTCTTATACTCTTCTAGTCCCCGTCATCGTGGTGTTCACGAAATTCGACCTCCTTGTGCGATATGTGGATTTCGAGCTTGATGAAGAGGAGGATGCGGATGTGGATGCGGAGGCGGAGGGGAATGAGGAAGCGGAGGTGAGGAGGAGGAAGGTTATTATGGAGAGAGTTGACGGGGCGTTTAAGCAGGAATGTGTGGGTGCGCTGCACCGTGTGGCGAGGCATGTACCGTATGTTAGGGTGTCAAGTGAGTTGTTCTGTCGTTTCCTGTATACCAAGTGTACTGGTGCTGATCGTGATCGTGCATCGTGGGTGTACTCTAGCTAACGCGGAATACCAATACTCACTCGAGGAACTGGTTTCGCTCACGTTTGATCTTGTGAGCAAACGCGAAAGAGGGATCATCTCGTTGACGACGGGGATTGCGCAGAGGATTAGTCCGAATGTGAAGTTGAGTACGTCTGTTGCGTGAGTTTCCTTTTTTTTCCCGTTCTCTTTCCTTTATTCCTTCTTCCTTCTTCTTCAACATTCCTTCTTCCTTTCTTCCTTGCTTTTTCACGCGTTTACTAATATGTTGTTTTAATTTTTGTTTCGTGTTTACATGGTTTATAGAGTAGGCAAACAACGTGCGTATACTCTTCCTTATCATCGTGACCTTGAACAAGTCATTCATCGGCTGATTCTGACTCTTGATTTTTAATTTCTTTTTTCGTAGGGTATTGGCTGGCTATACTCGCGAGCACCGATTTTCCCGGGAGGAAGTTGTCTGCGTGCTTGGATGTTATACATAAAGACCTGGTCACGGTGTGGAATTTCCAGGATCCGAATCAGGTGGGTTTTTTTTTCATCATTCATCATCGTCCTCATCTTCATAATATCAATATGAATAATACTGACCTTGGTATTTTCTTGGTATCTTAGTTCCTGTTAAGCGATTCGGTCAAAGCAGCGATGCGTCAGTTGATAGCGGATACGATAACGCAGTCCTCGACGCGCTCGACTGGGAGTTCTGTGTCCGTACCGACCGTGATGGGAGCTGGTGTGGCGAATTGGGTTTCTCGTGTTTACGTGCATAGGTATGTCTTCCTTGCCCTTCCTTCCTTTCCTCCTCCTTCCTCCTTCCCATCACTGATCATCTACGTCTACGTTTTAATAATACAAAAGCCAAGAAACCATCCGCTGCCTAATGACCTACATCGTCGACCTAACCCTCATCATGAAACTCATGTTCCTCGACCAACATCGTTATCACACCGTCGATCCTTTGATATTCCGGGATTACTTCGATCAGTATCAGCTTTCGGGCGCGAGGGTGAGGAATCATGAGGCGATTAGGGGGTTTGTGGTGGGGTTGGGGTTGAGGGAGAGGGCGGGGCAGAGTGAGAGGGTTGTGAGGAAGATTGAGGAGTTGGTTTGGGCGGGTGGGGAGGGGGAGTGATGTGGTGGTGGTGGGGAGGTGTGATTGGGGGAGGAGAGTGGTTGGGGAGGGGCGGGGGCGGAGTGGAGGGGAGGGGTGGTTGGGACTGGTGG